>JAOPJM010288273.1:0-12082 GCA_027124095.1 Muusoctopus leioderma | reverse complement strand
GGGGGGGTGATAGGTGAGTATGGATAAGTCTTAGCCCACTTAGGAGACAAGGTGGGCAAGATGGGGAGGGTAGAGGTGGAGGGTAATAAGTGCATATGGATAAGTCTTAGTCTACTAAGAGACAAGACGGCCAATTAGATGGTGGTAGATGGGGAGAGGTGGAGGATGACAGGTGATTATGGGTAAATCCAGAGCCGCTATGTTTTGATGGTGTAGAGAGTAGTGAGATTATGATAGTGGGTGGTGGTGGTGGTGGTGGGTGGGTAAAAATGTGTTGTGTACTGTCAGAAATAGGTATCTCTGACAGCGGAATTTGAGAAAGGCATCAGGAGAAATGGTACAGTTAGATCTCAAGATGTTGGGTCTCACAGATGAGATAACAAATCACAGATAGAGATGAGTTGCATAAACATGTGATGCTGATGTTGATGAATTACATGTATTGGGTGAAAAAGACATGTGTGTGCTATCAGTTGAGAGTGATCATAACAGAAAAAGACCAAGGAAGACGTGGGAAGAAGTGGTAAGGTAAGATTTCAAAATGTAGAACTTCACAAAAGAAATGACAAAAATAAAATCAAGACAAATAGCATTATGCTGCATGGCAGACCCATCTAACAACCCATGCAAGCATGAAAAAATCATCACTAAAACATTGATAACAATGATGATGATGATGATGATGATGATGATGATAATAAAGAAACCATGGATTTTCATTACCCATCAATTTTCTTTTACTTAACTCGTAACATCCTGTTAAAAATTTTGCAATTCCTGTAATGATTGAGCAGAAAATACCTAAAAATTGGTTTTCTGCAGCTTATTTATTATGAAATTCACAGGTAAAAAGCACAGGGGCTTGAGGTGTTTTCACACAAAAATAGTTCACTTTCACCATGTATATATATATAGTTCAATGATTCATATCAATTTGATGATGTGGTATTGTGTGGAACTGTGTCTTACAGGATGTTAAGAGTTAATTTGTAACATTTCAACTTAAAAATACAAGAAATACAGGGTGCGCCAGGTATTTGTGAACACAAGTTTAGCGAGCCATAAATGGAAGATGACCTAACTTAATGTTATGCAACATGCGGCAAATGTTAACTTTCTCATTTCTCTTTCAGATGTATCGACAGCATCACCATGGCAGATTCCAATCTGACACAGGAAATGAAAAGGCACACTGTGCTCATAGCTCTAGCTACCAACCACAGTGACTCGGAGATCGCCAGATTCTTGAAAATAGCCAGGTCCTTCGTGTTCAAGGTCAGAATAGAGCTGGAGGCCTCTGGTGGGGACATGTCATCCATGGCCAAGAGAAAGAAACATTATTAGCAGTCAGACATCATCAGGACAACCAAGTTCATCCAGCAGGTCCAGGACAACATCAATGACAACGCCAGCAAGTCGATGAAGGCCATTGTTAAGCAGCTGAACTTATCGGAGTCTACTATCAGATGTGTGGTATGCAAGTACATCAGGTACAAAATCCTACATGATGAGAGGAGGGTAGTTCATGTCCAGCAAGACCCAGGAGAATTGTCTAATCTAGTTGAAGAGCTTACTTAACAAGCTCAAGTACCCTGAGAAACCTATCATGCTCTGGTTCTTCTCCAATGAGAACTTCGACCAGGACCAGAAAGTAAACAGGAGTAACAACAGGTGGCGGTGCGCAGACCCCACGGAAGTATCCACGGTGATGCACACCAAATTCCTGTCGTCTGTGATGACATGAGGGCTGTGTTATGATGCCTCAATTCTTCCCACAGGGTTCCAAGGTCAATGCTACAGCCTACATAGAGATGCTGGACATGGTGGTCACGCTGCAGATCAAGGAGGTGGCCCAGAGATGGCTTATGTGTTCCACCAGGGCTCTGCTCCCACCCACATGGCCCTTGTGACCAAGAAGTGGCTGGTTGAAAATGTTCATGATCACATGACCCCAACATGTGGCCTCCTAGCTCTCCTGATTTGAACCCACCCCCTAGACTACTACATCTGGAATGATATCAACCGGCGGCCCCACAATCCTAAGGACTTGTTAAATGCTGCCATTGTGGAAGTGATGGGCAACATAAATGAGAACCACCTGAACCTGACATGGAGTTATTTCCTTGGCCATATTGAGGCCATCATTGAGAGTGAGGGCAGTTTTAGTGAATAACATGTTTCTTTAATATATCTAGTTGAACATGTGTACCATTTTTCCAAAAATACAATGTTTTTCCCTATTTAATATTTTTGTTTTTCTTTATATTTTATTTTGTTCTCAATTACCTGGTGCACCCTATAGAGTGAACAGAGTGTTCTTTGATAGTATATCAACAATATGATATGCAACCAAAGAAACACTGTAAAAACCTTATGACTTCAAAGATACCTGTATGCCTTGGGATTAAGACCAGCTATGTGTGGAATGAGAGTTGCCAAGGCATTTTGCAACATAAGTAAGCGACGATATACTTTCTCAGAAACAGGCATCACAAACCCAATACTGCCATCAAGTGTCGCTGTAAGAATAAGAAATAGACAGGTATGTCAAAAAATGTATAAATAAATTTTAAAAACTTGGTTTCGAGAAAATGAAAATATCTAACCCTTTTGTTACCATAGTTCTAAGGAAACACACTGCCTATGTGTATCAATTAATTTTGGAAATAATTAAGAATTGGGGGGGGGGGGGGGTAGTAAATAACTAAATTTTTCATTATTAACTCTTAATGTCCTGTAAGACACAGTTCCACACCATCAAATTGATATGAATCATTGAGCTATATATATGGTGAAAATGAACTATATTTGTATGAAAAGACCTCCAGCAACTGTGTTTCTTACTTATAAATTTCATAATACGTAAGCTTAAAAATGTTTTTAGGCAGTTTCTGCTCAATTATTACAAGACTAAGAAAATTTTCAACAGGATAAGAGTTAAGATAGTGTTTGGAATATATCTTAACAAATGTTCTTACATACAATTATGAAAGAAGGCTTTCATATAAATATGAACAATTTAAAAAGGGCAGTTTTCTATCATAGAACCCGGGGCGGTTTCAGGTCGGTTGGTATCAAAACGGTTACAAATATAAATTTCTCATTATTTTAGAAAAGTATTAGCTTTAGCCTAAGGAACCAAACTCCACAGATATTATTTACTCAATAAGGTATTTATATCATGCCAGCCAATGACATTTTAAACAAAGATTTTTTATTTATTTTTTTTCGTGTTTCCTCAATCTTTTTTTCTTTTTTGAGTTAATTGATTTTGTTCAGGGTTAGGTCTTTACTATTATAATAGTAACACATGAAAACTTCAAGTTTAAGTGTTGCATTAATTTTGGTTGGAATTTGACAGTGCAGTAAGAACATTGGATTGGATACTTTATCTGGTTGTCGTCTCAGAATCCTACAGAGATGAACTTTGTCTTTGATTTCTTTATGATGAATAAAGTCAGTACTTCATGGGAGCAGGGTGTAATTAGGAATGACATGCACCACTACTTTGGAAGAAGTAATAAATGGAAAAGAAGTTTATACACCAGCCATTTAGTTTTGGTTCCCAAATATGAATGAAGAAAATTATGGTGATGTGAATTAAAAAGAGACACTTAACTGAACTGGCTTTTATAAAAGATCTGTACTAAGTAAACTACAGTGGAATTATCAAGTTCTCAAGTATATTAGGTGAGATGAGGTATCTCATAACTCACTAGGTCAAGACTTTGTTTTCATGTAGCGAATATAAAATCAGTTTGGCAAAACCCATTTCTTACCAAAACCAATAGTAAGATTTGCACCGAACACTGTTTTTCCTGCAGCCATCGAGAACATTAACCACATCAATCCCACTGGTTTCAGATGGCCTGCAAATGCCATGAACACAGCCCCCTTCCTCCAAACCAATCCAATGGAAACAAATACTCATCAGTAAGTTGTACAAGAAGCTACAACACTAAATTGTACCTTCTCATGAAACAGCTGTTGTTGCTGTTTAGTCCTAAGTCATCCCTAGTCTAGCAGAACTATGATCAAAGACATGTCAGCAGTGACCAGCCAATCTTCTTTTTAATGGCTTATTCAGAGGATGAAGACCAGTGACCATAACCCTTTTCATGGCCTCCATGACTGATCAGAGGAAGAGAGGAAGTTATCCTGAGACCAGAGATCTGGCCTAAATGCTTGCAACAGAGTGGACTCCACTAAAAGCACCCAGGGGCTAGGTGATGGTGTTAAACTAGGTGACGGATTAAGTCTACCACCCTGTATATACAAGACTACATTGTCTGATGTGACCTTCATACTTAAGATGTTAAGTTGTTTTTTGCTGATATTTCTAGCAGGTGAAGTAACCACGTTGAAGTCATCTCAGCTTGTGAAACAACTGTTTTACAGCTAGATAGGCTGGGCCAATGTAAGTTAGGTGTCTTTGCCAAAGACACAAATACCACAACACTAATGATGGTATACAAACTACCAATCCTTCAAGTAGTAGCCAAAAGCCTCAACCTGCCAAGATTCTCATATTAAATACATACAACTACAGAAATCTGTTTTGGGCCATCGAGTCAGTGCAGCCATTGTGGAGTAGAAACCATCAACTCCTTCAAAGCCAAGTAACCCAATGCCTTATCGAATTGGTGTGCCACCATTCTTAGAATATTTAGAATGACTAAACATTAGCACCAAAATGAATAATACAGTTATTTTCAAATTAATAAATAAAAATTAAAAAAATGTAACCTACCAAAGAAAGTTATATGTCTTTTTTCAGCAACACTAATCATTTTGCGGTCAATTGATTGATCTGATAATTTACACCTCACTCGAAAAGTACTAAGAACGTGTGAGCCAATATTCATGTCAGCTCGCCGGAGTAGCCTCTGCCCACCACAACTTTTCCTTGCTAGATGATTTTTTTAAAAAGAGGAAAAAAATATAATTTCACATAAAATACAAATTATACTCAAAATAAAGTAAAAAATATAGTTTTACCAAAAAACAAAATTAAACCTTGACAAGTTGTTGTTACGCCCAAGGTCATCCTTGATTGAGTAGACCTATAATCAAGGAGGTTCCAGACGTGACATTCCTGTTCTTTTGGAGACTATGTTATCCAATGTGACCTTCCTTTTTTAAGACAGTAAGTTATGATTTTGGGAAGATTTGGCAGCTACCTCTAGCACGTCAATCAACTGCTTAGAGGCTCCCTCATTGGCATGTTATGATCAGAGATATCCATCAATGGGTGATCAACTCTACTGACTTCAAAGAGTGCTCCAAAGGCATTAGCAAAGTGAAATAGCTTCCCTCGGAACTAAATTTGAATGATAAGACTTGGTATGGTAATACCTTACCACCAATGCTACAGTGTTCAACATTTAATTCCCATTCAAACCTATGTTGTTGTTGTTGTTGTTGCCATTTAGCCCCATTTCAGTCTTATGGGTGATAATTAGTGGCGAATTGGCAGAGTCGTTAGAGTGTCAGATAGAATGCCTTGCAGTATTCGTTCCAGCTCACTGCGCTCTGAGTTCAAATCCCGCTGAGATCAACTTTGCCTTTCATCCTTTTGGGTAGATAAATAAAGTACCAGTCTAGGGCGGTGGACTGGCAAAATCCTCAGAATGTCAGACCGGATGCCTTGTGGTATTTGTTCAAGCTATTTGCGTTCTGAGTTCAAATCCTGCTGCAGCCTACTTGGGTGGTAGACTTTAACACCACCATCTGGCCCTTAAGTGCCTTTAGCAGAGTCCACTCTTTTGCAAGCATTCAGGCCATGTCTCCGGTCTGAGGATACCTACCTTCCTCCCTCCCTCCCACCAGACTCGGAGGCCCTGAAAAAGGGCGATGGTCACTGCCCTACCTCCTGACTAACCAATAAAAAAATTAATTAATCAAATGACTAGGTGCAATCAACAGATCAATTGTTCTAGATATACCATACCTCCACCTAGTTGGGGACCACATTGTGCACTCCAACATACACTGGTTTATCCAATGGAATGCAGTATGGCAGTCCAAGGATGCTCCCCACACACACACACACAAAACACACTGTCCAGTCTGTTCCTGTATGTCAGTGGGTTCTGTGGTGGCTACAGTGGACATGGACAAGGTGGACTTAGTCAGAGTGTGACAGTTGCTGTTCCTCTACAATTATCACTGTTGATGTGCATCCTAGCACAGTGTTCAGAACTAATGAAGATGTTGATGCTGCTGCTATATTTGTTAGTATATGTTTGTCTGGATTGTGTGGGAGGGATAATGTTCTTAGAACAGGATTGTAGTAGCGTTCTGGGCTATTGCAGATATGTCTGTGTTTCAAACCTTTGTTTACAAGTAAGAGATTTGTCTTTTTGTAAGTCTAAAATAAGACTGACAGAAAAAGTAAAAAAGGAAAACATTAAATTATAATAATTATGCCTTCAGTCGTGCCATAGGCATGACAACCTCTCTAGTGTTGGTGACACAATAAAATGCACTCAGTACACTCTGTAAAGTGGTTGGTGATAGGAAGAGCATCCAGCCATAGAAACCTAGCCAAATGAAACATATGAGCGAGACGTGGGCCGCCGACCCATCTAGGAGAGTGGTGACTCCAATCAGGAATCAACTTGGGCCGAAATCACCCAGCCAGCATGGAAAACGGATGTAAAACGATGATGATGATGATGATGATGATACAGTGAGTGCTGTACCATAAAAGGGAAGCTCCTGGCTAACCAAGTCTGAAGTCTTGGTTTCAATTTCCAGTAGTTGTAAAGTGAAATGTTCCCTTTTTTTTTTAATCGCTTTGTCAGGAGAAAAGGTAGTGCCTATCACCCTTTTCCAGGGCCTCCAAGACTGATGGGAGGGAGGGAGAGAAGAAGTTAACCTCAGACCGGAAGCCTGGCCCAAATGTTTGCAACAAAGTACACTCTGCTAAAGGCACCCAAGAGCCAGGTGGTGGTGTTAAAGCGAGTAACAGATTAAGTCTACCACCCAAGCAGGCCACGGTGGGATTTGAACTTAGAACGCAAAGAACTGGAATAAATACTGCAAAGCACCTCATCCAATGATCTAACGATTCTGCCAGTCCACCACCTTAGACTGGTACTTTATTTATCTACCCCAGAAGGATGAAAGACAAAGTTGACCTTGGCAGAATTTGAACTCAGAGCGGAGTGAGCCGGAACGAATACTGCAAAGCAATCTATCCGATGCCCTAACTCTGCCAATTCACCTTAACTTTTGCTGTTACCAATACTTATTTCCCACTCTCTTTCTCTAAGTCATTGGGCTGATCACCCACGAGAGATACTTCTGATCACAAAATATCAAGTAATTCACTATTTATCCCAATAAGATAAATAAATAATAAAAGAAATATTTATGCATAACAGAATTTCTTTCAAAAGACAAATAGAATTTTCAATAAGTAAATAGCAAAAAACAGTAATATTTATTAAATTACTTTTTCTTGGTTTCTTTTATTTTTTTTATTTTTTTTTTATTTGCATTACAGATTATTTTCCTAATTATCCTACTTCATTTCATAGATCTCTTGATAAGAACCATAAATGGAGAAAGCTCCAATTCATAGTTTTTTTTCCATTTTCCAGAATTTTTAAGGTTTCAGTTTTAAATACTAATAAGCATAATCCATTCTGTTCATTCAATATCTTTTATTTTGAAAAGATGATCATACTGAATCTTGTGCTTAATAGAAAAGTTGGAATTATACAACTGTAATAACGATTCTTTGCAATTTTAAGAGTTCTTTCATTTTATTTTTCAAAAGTTTATACAATAATTAACATTAACTATATTTCCATCAATATTTTTCTTTTTTTTTTAAATCGTTTTCAGAAGTTCGTAAACCAATTTTAATATTAACTGCAAAGTTTTAAAACTTATCCAAAATGTATTTAATATTATGGTTTTAAATAAACGAAACACAATAAATGTTTGAAACTTTTCTCTTGGATGCTCACCAACCACCAGTGCACAACTAAGGGAATCTTGGCTTATTGCACTGCCTTGTGGTATGGGAACTTTGCCATGTCTGTTTGGAAAGGAATACAACAGGTAGTAAAATTTGCACAAAAAAAAAAGGCAAATTTCACCTATAGAGGACATTTACCATCCAGACCATTATATTTGGGCACAGGAATGGCAATGTCGTTAAGAAGTTTGCTTTGCAATCATGTGATTCCAGGTTCGATTCCACTGCACAGCACTTTAGGCAAGTGTCTTCTACCATAGCTTTGGATTGACTAATGCCTTTTTAGTGAAATTTGGTAGACGGAAACTGTGCAAAAGCCAGTCGTGTGTATATATCACGCTCTCTCATACACCACTCACCTGTTTACAATCTCGAGTCACGCTCGCCTTCAAAGAACAGAGACTATGTTGAATAGAGAGGACTCTTTAGCCTGCAGGAGACCAAGGTATCCTCTCTAGTGCTGGAGCCACGATAAAATGCACCCAGTACACTCGATAAAGTGGTTGGCAGCCAAATGGAGACAACATAGGGTAGAGAGGACTCTCTAGTTGTGTCGTGGACATGACAACCTCTCTAGAGTTGGTGCCATGATAAAATGCACTCAGTACACTATGTAAAGTGGTTGGAAATTGAACAGAAAACAGGGTAGAGAAGATTCTTTAGTTGTCATGGACATGACAACCTTTCTAGTGTTGGTGCCATGATAAAATGCACCCAGTACACTTTAGACTCTGTAAAGTGGTTGGTGATAGGAAGGGCATCCAGCCGTAGAAACCATGCCAAATGAAACGTGCGAGCGAGACATGGTCCTCCGATCTGTCTAGGAGAGTGGTGACTCCAAATAAGAACAGAATTGGTCCAAAATCACCCGTTCAACCCATGAAAGAGGACATAAAGCAATGACAGTGTGTGTGTGTTTTAAAGATATACACATCGGTGAGAAAGTTGCTGATAAACCGGTGTGACCAACATAAAAACCTTGTGGCATTTATTCCGCCCAAATTGCATAGACGGTCCCTTCTTACTCTTGCCATCAGAAATGCAGTGAACCAGTGACTGGCCTATTGGAACACATAATTGTTCAGATAATGCATGATATAAAAAAGAAAGAAAAAAAAACAAGGTTCCATAGCCAGGCCCATAAATAGTTTCTTTTCTAGTGTTGTCAAAGAACTAGGCATTACTCTTTATTATTCATAGGGCAATATATGTATATAGACATGTGATTGTGCTTAAATTTGCAAAGTTAATCATACCATTATCATAATTACTATATTACTGTATTTATTACTGTATATATTTTTGGTTTCATATGCATTAATTCCGAATGCAATCTACTTTTCCTGATATTTGTATATAATGTCTATAAATTTAATTGATGTGTTTGATAGCGATAAAAAATTCAAACCTATCTCAAAATAGCTTTCAACTAGAGAAAACCCACACATCTAATAACCTTCATTATTTATGCTACTACTTCTGTGAAAATAGATTTCAAAACAGAATAACATTTTTATGTCTGACTTTCACACAAAAGTTGAGCACTTGGCAGTATTAAGAATTTAATTGAATTCATTACAGTTATATTATTCAAAATTACTTCCCAGGGAATTCTTTTTAAATTGTAATAAAATATCTGAAAATATTTAGACATACCTTCAGGCTGATAAAAGTAGACAAGCAAATTTTTCAATCTATCTGTTACTGAAACGAGAGCAAAACAAAAAAAAATTTATATAAGAGAAAATTATTGTTTCAAATATATCATGGCTAAGGAGATATGATATAAAGCCCATCATAATTTTAACCCTTTTGATACCAACTTGCCTGAGACTGCTTTTGGTTTTATGATACAAAACCATTCATTCTAAAGTTCCAATTCCAATTCCGAACCCTTAACTCCTAATGGAGTCGTAGGGGGCACCGTCATAACATACAGCATTTGGGGGTTTATTTAAACCTGGCAGTGCCCATCCCCTCTCCAGGCCTGACAACAGCCGATTTCTTCCAGAGAGAGAGAGAGAGAGAGAATTGACCCCAGTACTCAACTGGTACTTTATTTATTGACTTCAAAGGGATGAACGGCAAAGTTGACCTCGGCGGGATTTGAACTCACAGAACAGAGAGCCAGAATGAATACCACAAAGCATTCTAACTGACGCTCTAATGATTCTGCCGATTCACCAATTTCATTTTAAAGTATTCATATTTAAATTTAAACCTTTCATCATAATTTTATGTAAGAACTACGTCAGTTTAGTAATCAAAAAGTTAGTTCTTTTTACTAAATCCCTCCAAATTCTTGATTATTTTCAAAATTAATCAAAACACATAGACAGTGTATTTCATTAGAAACAGGGTCACTAAAATCATTCCTACTTGACTTCATGTGAAGCACATAGCTCCCTTTGATCTACATGTTTCAGTCAACCTAGCTGAAAATGAGATTCACTGAAGCTTGGCCTTGTGAACAGCATATAGTTGTATATACATACCTAGGCAAGCAGAACAATGTACCCTAACCTTCAGACACAACAAGGTAAGTCTAGCAAATTTTCAGCTTTTCGACTTTTTGGTTGGAAGTCAAGACTGACTTCATGACTGTCAGTGATACTATTCTTCTGATAGTAAAGGACAAAATAAATACACTTGTACATTATGGTGAGAGAAAAAAATTATTAGCAGGAGCAACATAATCACTATCGCCATCATTGGTTTTTAAATTTTTTTTATACATTCAAATTACATGTCCATAACAGTATAGTTATCATTCATGCATACAGCAACCAATGTTTCAATATACAGTTGCTTTTTTACCTCGCACACATTCAGCCTATACTAGAGGCTCACATTCAGCCTATACTAGAGGCTCACATTATACATCCAATAAGTTGTACTCAGTTTACTTTGCTCCAGTCGCGACTATTTGATTGCTTGGCTACTCCTTTTCACTGCTGTTATCATTAAAGTTTGTGAAGCTTTGTTTAACATCATGTACTACAAGCTAATGAGGGAGCTTCTACGTGGTCGCTTAACCTGTTAGAAATAGCAGCCAAATTCCCCTGCAGTCACACCTTACCATCTTAAAAAGAAAACAAAGGAGATATTGAATGATGTAGTCCTGAATACATTGTCTGAAAATAAGATGGGATGGTCATGGCTAGAAAGCTTTGATGACAGGTCTGCTTGATAACAGCTGACCTGGGTTTAAACAACTTCCTGTACTAATACCTAGCTACTTTCTATAGTTGTTATTTTTGTATGTTCAATTGTCTCATTCACAGTTCCTATTGTAAGACACTGCTGTCCTCCTCCTCCTCCTCCTTGTCGTCGTCATCATCATTGACTGCAAGTGTACACACACCTAACGGATGAACTATTCCTTCTGTTAGCATCTAGATTCTTCCTGAAACTCGGCCTTGCAAGTTTGAAACCCTTTACATCTCTCAACAACAACAATAATAATGTTTCTAACATAGGCACAAGGCCAGAAATTTGGGGAAGGGTAAGTCGATTAAATCGCCTCCAGTACTTGACTGGTACTTTATTGTATCAATCCCAGAAGGATGAAAGGCAAGGTTAACCTCAGCAGGATTTGAACTCAAAACATAAAGAGCCAGAACAAATACTACAAGGTATTTTGTCCAACACTCTACCAATTCTGCCAATCCACTGCCCATATAATTTCTAACATAGACACAAGGCCACAAATTTAAATGGGAGGGTTAGTCGATTAAATCAACCACAATACTTGACTGGTACTTTATCGACCCCAAAGGGATGAAAGGCAAAGTTGACGTCAACAAGATTTAAACTCAGAACTCAAAGAGCTAGAATGAATACTGCAAGGCATTGTGTCCGGCAGTTTAACGAGTCAGCCACTCAACCACCCTAATAATAATTATAATAATAATAATAATTCTTTCTAATATTGGCACAAGGCCAGTATAATAATAATAATAATAATAATAATAATAATAATGATTTCTTTTATTGGCCACAAGGGCCTGAAAAGCATTAAGGACGATACAAAGGCAAGGACAGTGGGGGTTTACAAAGGAGGGTGAGTAAATATATAATAAAATTTAACAA
>JAOPJM010288272.1:0-19021 GCA_027124095.1 Muusoctopus leioderma | reverse complement strand
GAGAGAGAGAGAGAGAGAGAGAGAGAGGGAGAGAGAGAGAGAGAGAGAGAGAGAGAGAGAGAGAGAGAGAGAGAGAGGGTATTTCAGGTGTTGAATAATGAATTTGTCTTAGACAAAGGACTGCCCCGAAATATCATATTTCTCCTCTTCACATCTCATACGAATTTATCCAAACTCACAAACTTCACTATAATCACCACCAGTTTGATCGGACTGTGTTTTGTTACCTATCAGACCGTATACGTCTTTCGTTTCGTCTTTACTAGTAGCAAACCGAATAGTGAGCCGTAGCTGAGTCAAGTGTCGCAGCTGGCTAAGTCAACAGATACAACAGATCGAATTAAGAAGATACGGACAGCTGTCCGAACGATTGACAATTAATGTGTTGTTGTTTAGTCTCAGATAAACCCTAATCAAACAGACCTATGATCACAGCGGCGACCATACCGACTTTTTAGAGGTATCAATGACTACATTAATATGACTTTCACATCTTTTTTTAGACGGTGGGGAGGGATTTGAGGGAGATTTGACTATTATGTATAGGAGGCTTAGCAAACACATAGATACTCCACCGTTGACTCGTAAAAATATAAACAATTTAAAATGGGGGACAATCAGGACTGAACCGTTGGCCTCTCAGTCTGCAGGCAAATGCTCTACTACGGAGCTATATCCTCTCCTGCAGTTCATATGTCTTCAGTTATGCTGTATTACATCCGTTTCCCGGACACTGAACTCACCAAGTCAACTATGAGAAGGTACAGTTCCCCTCTGTATGAAACAGGTGAATGAGCCAACCAAGGAAACTCCTCGTGGTCGATCGACCTACAAGAAATAGCATCCAAATCCCTCTCAAATCACATCCTTACGTCTTAGAAAAAGAAGGACTCATTGGATAACGTGGTCCTGGATTGACTGTATGTGGAAAAAAGTTGGGGTGGTTACGGCTTCAAGGGTTTTGAGTCTGCTCGATCATAAGTCGGCTCGACTGACGTGGGCTAAGCAACAACAAAAAAAGTTAACCTGTAAAATTGATGAGTTATATTAAGATGCATAGCTGAGCTCAGATCCCATCCACTCCATCGCGTGAGATGAATCACCCTGTATACACAACACCACTCCATCGCGTGAGATGATTCACCCTGTATACACAACACCACTCCATCGCGTGAGATAATTCACCCTGTATACACAACATAAAACCAAAATGTTCGATGGTTCTCTAGCAATTCAAGTCCACTTTATCGTAAAACAATTTAATCAATCCGTGAGATTTGCACGCCCTTTTTCTGTTTCTTTATATGAGTCGGACTTTGGTGTAAAGTTCTTGATTTAATATCGTTTCCGGTGGCTGTAGGAATCAGCGAGATTTACTAATAGGCCATAGGGCATGTGCCATTTTATATGCTTCATTTCAGACTTTCGTGCAACAAGTGTGGGGACAACCTAAAATTATCATAGACTGGTTGAGTATACATCCTTGATAAACAAAATCTAATATCCCCAAATACAATACGTGCTAAGTAATGTTTTAAAATGTAAATGGTGAAGATGCATATAAACCAATGGTACATCAACTATACGTTGATGTAATGTTGACTTTTCCTTGCCTATTGAATAATTTATGCTAATTAATCTGTGCTAATTAAGGTTCTGGTACAAATTACAGAGGCTACTTATACTTATGAATTTTTTAAATATATAGTTGATAAATATATAGTTGATAAATATATAGTTGATGAAAACCCGTGTTAATGGATGGTATATCAAGTATGTGTTGATGCGATGTTAATATTTCTATGTAAATTTTATGATTTTTATATAGTAAAGTGATACTTTTCATCTTTTTGAGTTCATTCAACAACCAAATTTAAGTATGCAATTAATGAAAGTTCATGTAAAGGAATGGTGTTACTAATCAATTCTGTGATGATGTTCATCAATCTTAAGAAAACAGAAATGTTATGTAAGCTTTTATAAGCTGCATTAGAGGGTTTTAATAACTATTATACAAATATTACAAAACACATGAACTGAAAAAAGCCCTAGATTCTTTTCTTAAATTTTAGATACTTTAATTATTGATGAATTATTGTCATCTGCACTATGACAGCAAATAAGTGAAATTACAAAAAAGCACTTATGTAGAAAACTATGTTTCTCTCAAGAGGAAGGGGAGGTACATTGTTAAAGGTACTACTATCATTGCTCACTAAATCATCACTTTAAAAAACACACTGGTGCTATAGTATAGGTTAGTGGAGATGGTACATTGTTAGAGGTACTACTATCACTGCTCACTAAATCATCTCTTCAAGAACATACTGATGCTATAGTAGTGACTGATGGAGATGGGACATTGATAGATGTACCACTATCACTGCTCTGTTTTCCATACACCATCTTGGGATGAACCTGAACACATCATCAGTGATGTTACCTGGGGTCATTGGGTGTTTCGGGTCTTACAACCCAGCCAGGGTTAAAAAAGCTCTGGTTTGTGTCCAGGTAACACTACCCTATCCATGGCTCACGTCTCCTGATCCGCAGCCACCTTGAAGAAACTTTTGCTGCCTTGGTGGCTAACTTCTTGGCCCTCCGCCTACTGGCTCCTGTGATGCCCAGCACATTGTAGGCTCTGCTGAGGGACTGGCCTGCAAACCCTCTACATCCCACTTCAATGGGCTCACACCTCGCCCACCACCCATTGTTTCAGCATACATCCACCAGCTCTTTATACTTTGCCCTCTTCCTTTTGTTGGCCACCTCAATATGGTCCTCCCAGGGAATGGCAAATTCTAATTGAACTACCTGCTTGGAAGCGTCTCAGATCAACACCATGTCTAGTCTTAGTAATGTTATGATGACAGTTTCCAGAAACTTCAGCTGCTTCCCCAGATCAACTTTCAGCTCCTAGTCTTGTGCCATTGCTAGTAGGCCAAAGGAGGTGGTCCTGGCAGTTGATGTTGGCTTCTCCCCAGCCTTGACAAAAGAGATGGTCTTTGCTGGGCGGAAGTGCATGCAACAGCTAATCTCACTGCAGATGGTGTCCCCTATGGCCTTCAGGAGTTGGTCATGGCGCAAGTGGTAGCTGCTGAGGATGTGCTCCAGGGTCCCTCTCCTTAGGCACAGAGGGCAAGCTGGTGACTCCATCTTCCCCCAGCAAAACAAGTTGAATGGGCTTGGTAAAACATACACCGACTGAATTGAGAATTTTATTCCATGGGGCTCAGGCCATGAAACTTGGCACTCATTGCTTGCACTCATTTTGCCCAAGCTCCCTGCTGGCTCGCTCCTCCTCGGCCGATGCTTGCACCTCCTAAGTTAGCAACCTCTTGTCCTTCCCCTGCGTGTTGTAGCAAGGTGTCATGCTCCAGCCCACACCAGTCCTTCCTCATGACACTACTCCCACGAACACACTGTACTGTAGTCATGACTCTGCAACCTCCTTGGCTTTTGCTGCACTCCACTTCCATCCTGTCTTGACATCAATACCAGCCTGAGAGACTTTTTGAGTTGCTGGACTCTCGGCTTTGCAGCACCTCCCTAGTATGGGTCACGATGCTGCTGACGGGGAGCTTCAACATGTTATTCTGCCCATACAGGGTGATGTTGCTCAGGCTCCGAGGTAATCGCAGCCACTTCCTTAGGTACCTGCTGACCCTCTTCTCAAAGTCTTCAACAGTGGATACTGGGACCTCATAGACCAAGAGGGGACAGACAATCCGTAGGAGGATACCATGCTGGTATATCCAGGCCTTAAACTTGCCTGGTAGGCCTGATTTGTCCACCACGGTTAGCCAGGCTTCCAACTCTTGATTGGTTGCTCGAATAGATGCCGTATGTCTCAGGCTGCAGTCAACTAAATCATCTCTTCACAGAACGCACTGGTGCTATAATAGGAGCTGGTGGTGACGGTGCATTGCTAGAGGTAAAATACTCGGTATCATATATTTTTTTTTTAATGGATAGAACTCTGGTCTTAAGAAGAAGTGACAAAAGACACTAAAATTATTTTAAAACTTTTATGTAAGTTTTTATCATGGTGTTTTTGTTTTACTATGCAATTGCATCATTCTTATTTTACACATACACACACACACACACACAAACACCTTTACTTCATAGTTGATGCTCAAATTCAAATGACTGAAGGTCGTCAAGAAATGCTAACTTACTGGCAAGCCAGTGCAGCAGTGATCAGCAGACATATATACCATGGTTACGGTATTATTTTTGTAAACAAAAGTACATTCGTGATGAGTAAGAGCATGTTTATCAAAATAGTCGACAAATCGTTTCCAACTATCTTTATTAAATGTAATAAAACTGTTTTTTGCTGTAGCAACACAAAAATTCGTCAAAAATCAGACAGCTTTCTCCATGGATATGTTAACTGCAGACGATGACATTTTAGTCTTCAACCACAAAATACGGCAATCGTGATTGGTCAATTTCTTTATCGGGTCATCGTACACTTGCGACGATAATACTGATTGGCTGAACAAATGACCTAAACATCCAAGTTTACGAAACTTTCAAACCCAGAAATAATAGAAAATCTTTGTTTTTTACAGATTAATGTGCAACTTTTATTGATGGGGATAATCAATTTTGAGATATATATAATATTTCCTGAATTATCAGGTATGAATTAAGTTGTCCCCAGCCGTGTTGCATGAAACAACAACTTAGACGGAGATGTATAGCGGCCTATTGAGATATAAGCATTGAAGGTAGGGAAGAAAGATGGCAAGCATGATTTGTTGCCTGCATGAAAGGAAGAGCAAAAGTATGCAGAGGGAATGACTGGACTGTAAAGTTATCAACCGGAGTGTGCATGAGAGACAACTGCACTGGTATGGACATGTGAATGAACAAGGAGTGTTGGGTGAAAAAGTACCATGTACTGTCAATGGTGAATATCCATTGCAGAAGACATAAGAAGTGGTGAGGTCAGAACTCAGGATACAGGATCTCACAGAAAAGATAACAAAAGACCAAAACAATTGTCAGGAGACGCACCCGACCCATGTCAGCATGGGACAAAAGACATTAAAACATTTATGATAGTGATGTATCACTATCTTTCCAACCACAAGCCTCTTCCATTCATAACTTAAATCCAATTACCCTACACATTCTCTATTCATAAGAACACCTGCAATACAGCTCCAACAACCAGTTACACATCTGTAAAAAGAATTGCTTAATAGTCTATCTGCTCAAGAATAATTTACATCTAAAAATCTATAAGATACCAGATTAATACTTAGAGGAAATTTAAATAGTGTGATGTCCATGTTTTTCCCAATGGCATTTGTGGTATGTGTAAAGTAAAATAGTTTTAGCAGGAAATCAAAACCAGGTCATGCACTCTGCTTGCTGCTTACTAGGAACATATCTCTATATCACTCCCCATTAACTTTAAATATTTAGAACAGTTGATATTTGTGATGGTTACCTCCATCAACATTTTTTAGAGGTCCCAGTTAATCAAATCCTGTATGTGACATATGAAATAAGCCACAATCTTATCAAGCCTGGTTACAGTGAATTATATCCCTGTGAGATTGTGCATTACATTTTTTTTAAATAAGTTTTCCAAGAGTGATTGATATTGACTACTACAAAAATAAAGACAGAGTGGTAAGCTGTAAGTGGTGAAATAATAAAATTATCAATAGAAGCAACAAGCTTAACTATGTTAATAGAATATCTATGTTAGGAAACGAAAGGCAGATGATATAACCTAAAGCTGGAATTTTAGAAAAATAATTATACGGATGTGGTTAATTATCTCGGGGAATGCATATTAAAAAAAATAATGTTTGGATGTACCCGAAAGGTGTGGTTAATTTGAAGATTTCATTTTTGTTGACTTCTACTCCAAAGTAAGAAAGTTACAGTTGGTCAAGTTGATAGGACTTCAGTCTACCTACCAAAGTATCCTTGGTTTATATACTAGTATCAACAGGCACTGTGTACATAGTCAAAATGTTTAACTCATTAATGGTTCAGTCCATATTGCTGTAAATAGGTACCATGGGCAATACACCTTATCTATGTATCAGCACCAAAAGTATAATTGACAAGTGTTTGATTAGCTTGTAGTGCTGAGTTCAAATTTTCCTATGACTAGTTTTAAGAGTTTGTCACTTCTACATTGACTTACTCTTGACACACTTCATGACGACAGTCTTCAAATGGTGTCCTTCTGTTTAATTTTTAAATGGAAAATGAATTACAATCTTTTCCCTGTTAATCATTTTTAATTTTGAAATAATAATAAACAAGTTTATAAAGAGTCAACCTCTTCACTAAAGAATCGTTAACTGATATCTGTTAACTAGGACTGTGATGTATTGTGGGTAATGCCAATACAGCAGGTGAAAACGAGAATGACGCCATGGAGGAGCTCTAAGTTACTGACTAGTAGTTTGGCAATGCAAAAAGAATAGAATTTTGTTTTGTATTGCTATGGAACAGAAGCTATAAAATGTAGGTGCTAGATCACTGATCACACAAGGTAAATAACACTGAGCTGACACATTTACTAACAGGTTCCATATGTGATTGTGAGTCAATCAGGTCAGAGTTGTTTGCAAAAGGAGAAACAATAACTACTCCAGAAATATGTAAATTTTCCAATTGGTAAAAACTATCCCATTCATGTCAGCATGGAAATACGCTATGTAAAAAGGTGAAAAAATGATTTCCTCACTCAGACTTGTTATATAAAATATGGCACCTGATTATAGATTATATCAGTCACTAAACTCTTATTAGACCTGTTTGTTATAAGATGATAAAATCAATAAATTGTCTTATCAAAGACATTTATCAATGGGGTCAACCCTCCTAACTTATAGAGGAGATCAGTGGGACTCATCTCTTCTAGTCATATGCATAAGAGGAGTTGAACTGAACACTGCAGTGATCCTTCTTACAGTAGTGGCCATTTCAATTTGTGATATCTACCAAATACTAGGTGAACTTTACCAAGAATACAATGCATCACCAAGACAGAACACAAACCGATGAAATTTTATCTAGTTTCCCTGTTTTTTAATGACTCAGTCATCACACATGGCTCACAATCAAAAGATGATATAAATAAAAGTAATAAAAGACAAAGTCTGATTAGGGTTTAGAACTTTTGAATTTGAATCTTAAAGAAAGAAAAATAATTCTGAAGCACAAATTTTATGGCATCTGGGTTTAAATGAATACTGACGGTTTTGTGAATATAGTATGGTAACTGAGGAAGCCTTCATCATCGTCATCATCATCATCATCTTTTTACATCCGCTTTCCATGCTGGCATGGGTTGGGCAGGTGATTTTGGTCCAAGTTAGTTCTTATTCAGAGTCACTGCTCTCCTAGACAGGTTGGGGGACCACATCTCACCTGTACATTTCATTTGGCTTGGTTTCTATGGCTGGATACTCTTCCTATCCCCAACCACTTTACAGTGTGTACTGGGTGAATTTTATTGTGGCACCAACACTAGAAAGGTTGTCATGTCCACTACACGACTAAATAGTCCTCTCTACCCTATATTGTCTTCATTTGATCACCAACCACTTTACAGAGTAAACTGGGTGCATTTTATTGTGGCACCAGCATTAGAGAGGATGCCTTGGTCTCCTGCAGGCTAAAGAGTCCGCTCTACATAGTATCCATTCTTTGAGGAGAAACATGATCTGAGAGTGTGAATAGAAGGTGAGTGATGTACGAGAGGACAGAAGGGAAAAAGTATAAGTATGGGTGTGATAAGGGAAGCAGTGATTGGAAGATAGTAGAAGAGGAATGTGAGAAAGATAGTGATAGCTACATATTGGATGTTTGTAGGGGTTGGATAGAAGACAGTATGTGTAGTAGCAGTGTAGATGTGTCAAGGTGGGAAAGATTACATGATGGCTAACATTGTGGTAAAGGCATGTCATAGATGTGTCAAGGTAGGAGAGATCATGTAATGGATAGCAGCAGAAGTGGGTGACAGTAAGTGGATTCAAATAATAAATTTCGGATATAACACACAGCAAAGGAGTTTCACACAGAGATCTATGTGCATCATTTTAAGCTCTTCTGCACTTCATATGAACAATTCTCAACTCAAAACAATCATCAAAATATCACATTTGTCATAGGAATAACATTTTGTATGTGTATCCTTAGCAGTGTGTGTGTGTGTGTGTGCATGTCATATTTCTTTGTTAAAGAGGACAGAGAGCATTACCAATTGCTGAACACACCACCAGACACGACAAGTGTGGTATTTATATATTATCAACTTTGGATAAGTTTGTATGCTGTGATGAGAAGAGAGTACCAACAAAGGGCTTTGTTTGAAATGTCAGTACTCTCGCTTCCCTACAGCATACAAACTTATCCAGATTCGTGAATTTTACTAAATGATTTCTTTAGACCCTGGTTTTTATTTGATGTTTGTATGGTTTATCTATAATTTCAAAACATTAGTCTTTACTGGATGTTAGACACTTACATTACCAATGAAAAAAGTGAGTGTAAATCATCCAAGCAAGATTAATCAGATACATTCTCAGTGAGTTAAAGGAGAGACATAGCAGCTGTGTAGTTAATGTAGTGAACTTCTAATTACAACATGATGAGTACCAACTTTTTTATCATCATTATGTTATATCTAAGAATGAGACACAAATTCTTCTTATCACATTTTTCTAGGTGAGGATAAGTGCCACTTTCAAATAGATTTTTGGTTAATTGTAAAAGAAAAAGTGTCAACCAGTTCAGGGAACTGGGCCTTTTAGAGTTAAGTGTTTGCTAGGGACACGGTGCTGATACCAGTAGCAAAATATGTCAAACTTTCAGCTTATGTGCCATCTACACAAGCTGTAACTCACTTTGCCTCATACTACATTTTAAGCGAACAAATATTCCTTTCTCAAAAAATTTATGAAAAAATATCTGCATTTGCTGAGTCTTTGATAAACAGCTATTAAGAAAGAAATCAAAAGATGATCACTGATTTCAGAGAAAAGCCAGTAAAATAATATGAATAAAGAATGAAAGGTTATGTAGATGCATAATGAGAACTGAATGACCAGGTTACCCTATGTTGTCTCCAATTACCAATCACTTTACAGAGTAAACTGGGTGCATTTTATTGTGGCACCAGCATTAGAAAGGATACCTTGGTCTCCTACAGGCTAAAGAGTTCTCTCTACTCTACATAGTTTCCATTCTTTGAGGGCAAATGTGACCTGAGAGTTTGAATAAAATAATATGAATAAAGAATGAAAGGTTATGTAGATGCATAATGCGAATAGATAATGTGAACTAAATGACCAGGTTTCATATACTAACAAATGGAGTTATAGAATGTTGTTAGAGAAGCAGAAGCAATAGCTTGATTTTATCTAAACAGAGATATCTATCAATAAGTAATTAACACTTTTTACTTCAAAGGAGGAATAACTATATTGTGGGGAAAATACACTGAAGTGGCTTCCCATTGCCCACTGAAAAATTTGAGCATCAACACTGCAAACTAGCATAATACTCATTAATTCTAGAATGTTTCTCGTAGAATGCACCTGCATGAACAACATGCGCACCAACCACAATCTGTGTAATTCGTGGCAGTTTGGAGAGGAACTTTCAGCAAATACCTCCATCTCAGCCACCACACCCTGAAATGAACTACCAACGTCACTAAGATGATCGTTGCAGCAGACACCGAAATGCTGTATGCTTCGAGACACGCGACGGAGAAGCAGTTTTCTCCAATAAGTACCAAACTCAAACAAGTACTGGGATTGATGTGAACAACTAAAAACACTTGAAGGTCGTGCCCCAGTAAGGCTGCAGTCCAATGATTGAAACCAGTAAAAGAATAAAAGAAAAGAATTTTCTTAATATTGATACATCTGTAAGAATGTTTGTGAAAATTCTAAATTTAAAAAAACATTTGAAGGCGGAAGACAGCGTGGGCAGCCCAAGGAGAGATAATTCTGATACCATAAACGTCATCATCCTTATCATTTTTACATACATGTTTCCATGCTAGCATGGGTTAGATGAAGATTTTTTTTTGAGGCAGCATTTTACAATTGGATGCCCTTCATGTCACCAACCATACTGATTTTTAGTATGGGAATTATACCACTGAACTACCAGTGATATGAAAATGACTAACTTACACCCAGAAGATGCCCCAGATCCTATAAAACAGCAATAGAGAACCAAAAAAGTGGACCCTGCACCAGTGGGAAAATGGTAGGATGAAGAAGAAAAATATTCCACCCCCAACCCCACCACCACCTGCATAAGTGTATATGTGAATTGTGTGTAATGAAAATGTGTGGATTTTGCATATTTAAAATTTGGTTACCAATCTTTATGTGTTACATATAATATCTGAGATTGTATGATAACATACTACATAAATAGAACAGAAGTTCAATGTTAGATGCCCTTAGCTTCAATCATGCTATACATACAGGCATAGAAATATATACATATCTATTATGTTACATATCATTTTACTATTCTCTGAGTTATATATAAACAAAAGATGATGGGCATTAAGATATTATATTTCTCTGTTAATAAATATGTCCAACCTATATTAGTTTATCAAAATATATATGATCGCATTGATTTCTTCTTTCTAAAGTAGAAAGTTAATTAGTGGTTGTAATTTAGATATCAAAGATACACTGTTTACTGGAATGAGTTTTTCTTGCTACTGGCGTAAGTTTATCACCATATCATAATTATGTCAATTTCTGCTATCATTATCATCTCCATAATCAAACATTAATGACATTATATACATCGACTCCAATTATGATGAAACTTGTGGTGTAATTGAAAAGTGACACAAGATCCAAATATGGAGCCAGTCGCACACCTTATACACTTGGTAAGTGGGAGTTGTCTAGTGATAACCTTACATGGCGGTGGCATAAATAGATTAATAAATGTTGAATATTGGCAAAATCATTGCAAAGTAGGATTAAGATAGATGTTATGCCATCAAATTTTTCTACGATACCATGAAAGTCAACATCATCATCATTATCATCAATGTTGCTGTATGTCTGCTTTCCCTGCTGGTATGGGTTAGATGGGTGATTTCAGACCAAGTCAGTTCTCATTTGGAGTCACCACTCTCCTAAACAGGTAGGGGGACCACGTCTCGCTTGTACTTTTCAATTTGCTTCATTTCTATGTCTGGATGCCCTTCCTATCACCACCCACTTTACAGAGTGTACTGGGCGCACTTTATCATGGCACCAACATTAGAAAGGTTGTCATATCCATGACACAACTAAAGAGTCCTCTCTACCTTATGTTTTTCGTTTGATTACTGACCACTTTACAGAGTGTACTAGGTGCATTTTATTGTGGAACCAACACTAGAGAGGTTGTCATGTTCACGACATGACTACAGAGTTCTCTCTATCCTATGTTGTCTCTATTCGGCCACCAACCCCTTTACCAAGTGAATGGGGTGCATTTTATCGTGGCTCCCTGCACTAGATAGGATGCCTTGGTCTCCTGCAGGCTGAGGAGTCCTCTTTACTCAACATAGTCTCTGCTCTTCGAGGGCAAGCGTATATGTCATAAATGGTGATATACAGGAGATATCTACAGATGTTATATGTTGTAAATGGTGATATACAGAAGATATCTAAATATGTTATATGTAGTAAATGGTGATATACAGAAGATATCTAAATATGTTATATGTAGTAAATGGTGATATACAGAAGATATCTAATGATGTTATATGTAGTAAATGGTGATATACAGAAGATATCTACAGATGTTATATGTAGTAAATGGTGATATACAGAAGATATCTACAGATGTTATATGTTGTAAATGGTGATATACAGGAGATATCTAAATATGTTATATGTTGTCAATGGTGATATACAGAAGATATCTACAGATGTTATATGTTCTAAATGGTGATATACAGAAGATATCTAAATATGATATATGTTCTAGATGGTGATATACAGAACATATCTACAGATGTTATATGTTGTAAATGGTAATATACAGAAGATATCTAATGATGTTATATGTTGTAAATGGAGATATATAGAAGATATCTAATGATGTTATATGTTGTAAATGGTGATATGCAGAAGATATCTACAGATTTTATATGTAGTAAATGGTAACAGGAGATATCTACAGATGTTATATTTAGCAAATAGTGATATACAGGAGATATCTAAATATGTTATATGTTGTCAATGGTGATATACAGGAGATATCTAATGATGTTATATGTTGAGGATGATGGCGTTGTTGTTATTTAGCTCCAAGTTAACTCTGATCGAGTATAACTATAATGAAAGGCATTCCACCCACGACTATCCCATCTATTTTTACATAAAACTACATTATCCAATGTTTCGTTTCTGATTTTAAGATGGTAGGAGTATGATTTAAGGGAGATTTTGTTGCTAATTCTTGCAGGTTGAGCAATCATGTAGAGGGTTCCTTGTTACCTCGAAAGACTGAGAAGTTCATGAATAAAGTAGCTAGAAAAAGACAAAATTAAGAAAAAGAGGGAATTTAGAACAGAATTTGAAATTCAGATGTGTATTTATTAAGGCTTTCTTCTAAACTTTCTGTTTTTTGTTTTTTTATTCAGTTTGAGAACTACGCAATACAGTGCTTCTATACGCAAGTAATTGGATTTTCTATGTTTAATTAACCGTCTCCAGAGATCTGTGAAACAAGCAATAAAAAGATTTTAATTAAAGTTACAGCTACAACCGGAGAGTTAGTTAATGGCCACAAACTCCGAAACACAAAGAAATAATTATCAGAGAATAATTATCTTCTCTAAATATTCCTAAAAATATCACTTTGAGCAAGAAAATACTTCTTTTACTTGGCAAATCTCAAACTTGGACATCCAGAGTTTTGTGACGAATTTACTCCACTAAAACTGTTGCTTCACTCTCAGATTTTCTTAAACCTCACTGCAGCCATTGGATATAACAATTTCTATTCAATATAACTTTAGGAGAAATGCCAGTTTTATGATGTAGTTAAACTACTACAATCGCCTCTGGCCCCTGCTCATTGGAGATAACTGGTTGCATACAAACCTCCACCCAAGAACACCCAACACACTTCTATCATCTCTTCATCTCCCACTCTCTCTCCCTCACTCTCAACAGCCCCTCACACACTGTTTCCTATACTTCCATCAGTCCCTCCCTCACAATAACCACTTCCTCCAATCCTTCTTTCACAGAACATCAACCCTCTGGAATTACCTCCCCGTCCATATTTTTCTTGCAGGCGTCGACTTGCAGTTGATAAAGAGGAACATCAACTACACCAACATCATTAGTCTCGGAGGGTTTGCAAAGTTCCAAAGGTCATGACCTCAGCCCATTCCTCCTGTCTAAACCATTTAAAAAAAATATTTATGTTTTATACAATTAAATATTTTCCCTCCTTGGTTGCATAGTTCATCTGGTTTTCCATGCTGGCATGGGTTGAACGAGATTTTTGGGAGCAGTATTCTATGACTAGATGCCCTTTCTGTTACCAACCCTTATTATTATTTAAGTAAGGTAATTTTTGCACCTATCTTCTCCTCTTGAACCACTAAGCTGCAGGATATATTGTTTTTGCAGGACGTACACGACATGCACAAGTAGCCTAAGTTATGTCAGCAATAAAGACTCCATGGAAGCAAACACACACACATACATACATACATACATACATACATACATACATACATACATACATACATACATACAAACATACATACATGTGTGTGTGTATGTTTGTCCGTGTGTGACTGCGCTTGAATGTATGTGCATGAGTGTGCTATGAAACATAATGGTGAATAAATCAACAAAAGTCATCCACTATTGTAGAGGTCAGCTGCCCAGTGGATGTTAATGTCTATGGTAAAATAATGCAGGTCTTACTGCTCTTGTATCTTGGCTATAAATTCTCATTATTCGCAGCGTGGAACGCCTATAGTCACCAGATTAGTGAATTAATTAAGCGGTAGTTGACGGGGGTGATCTTTAACAAATGGTGGTGGATCTTTCTGAAGGGAGGTATTTGGAGTAGAATCGATATGATATAGCAAAGAAGTAGCGATGGAGTACATTAGATTAGTGGGGGAGCTAGATAGCAGATTAGAAAAGACATCGCGATTGACGTGATGGCGTCGAAAATTGTGCTCCGTCGTATCTAATACGCAAAGTACGAGGGTTGCATGGTCAGAGCTAATGCGTTTGTTCATAGGCACGAGAACACGAAAGCCGTTCGATGGGCCGGGTGACAGAGATGCGACGTGGTAACAAAGCCACAATTAGGTCTTTGATGGACCGGATGACAGAGACGTGATGTGGTAACAAAGCCACAATTAGGTCTTTGATGGACCTCGACGGGCGCGTGCTATTCGATTCCAAGCAGGTGTGTCCGATTTTCCAGCAGCACTTTGCTCAACTGTTTGGAGGCAGTGGTGGACCAGAAACGGATAAATTTAGTACCTACCTCGACGATTTGCCGTGGCTCTCGACAGAATTGTGAAACAATCGATAACAGCAGCTGAAATATGATTGGTGGTGAGTGGTTGTGTAGGGGGAAAATCGCCTGGGTTGGATGATCTGCACTACGAGCTTTATGGATACATACCAGATTTGTTTGCCCCTCTCTTAGCAGACGTTTATCACAGCTGACAACAAACTGAGAACATTCCTAGCAGTGTTAGCCGGAGAGTGGTGGTGTTGCTGAGGAAGAACGTGGACAAAGGGTGATATCAGATCATTTCCGGCTCATAACTCTTCTGAACGCAGAGTTTAAGATTTTGGCCAAGGTGCTCGTGAAGAGATTGGCGGTTGTCGTCGGGAGCACATAGACATGTACGATTGCCGGCAGATCTATTATAGAGAGGGTGGGTAATAAACGTGAATTCGGTAGGGCTCTGATCCACTTCTATGAATCCAAAGCCTTCGATAAAGTTGACCATCAGTACTTGGCAGGGGTCCACAGTGCAGCTGGTTTCGGTCCCGTTTTCGGAGGTTGGATCGCTTCAATGTACAGTCGTATCTGCTCCGTGGTCAGACTACGTTGTGTCTTGCCTTGGTTTCATCTGACCAGATTGGAGCGTCTGCTCTTTTGATTCTTGCAATGGAAACACATTCCACTGATCAGAAGATCCCTCTGCTGCCAACACCATCTGTGCAGAGGGCTCGGTATTCTGTAAATGGTGATGCGCATGCATGCGCTGATGCTATGGCATCTGCAGAGATTCCTGTATAGTGAGAAAGTGTGGTCACTATTATACAGGCACGTTTGCCAGCAGCGCGTTTCTTTGACGGAGCTGCAGTCCTGAGTCAAGCGAAAACCAAGATTGGGCGCCTGGCATACGGAAAGTTGTCAGACGCTCACAGTTCTCTACCATTCGAACACTTCGGCCAGTGGTATGTCAGCCCTTGCATTCTATAGAGGATTAGTGGTGGGCAAGGACGACGATGTTCACGGGTAGACTCTGGGTATCGACGAAGATCAACTGGACAGCTTATTCCGGAGAACTTTCAGCCTGGGTCTATGGATAACTTCCAGGAATCCCTATCCCGACATTGCTACGGGGGGAAATTGCTGGTTCAGGATAAATTCTACAGGAACAATAGCACCATCATCTGAGCCTGTCCGAAATGCGCGCAGAGCAACGAAATCACTCTACACGCACTCGTACAATGTTCGTGTATTGCTGACTTGTAGAGTTATGTCGAACAGCTGTTGTTTCGTATAGGACAAATCCGGCTATCAGCCAAGTCCATCGTGAGGATTGCCCCGTCACCTTCTTTTGGCCAGGAATGGTAGGCAGTTTTCCCCCTATCTGGTAGCTGTGGCGAACGACATTGTATGATAGACAAAATTTAAAGAACTTGGGACAGACACTTTCCTCCTCGGCCAAACCCTCATCAACGTCTTCAAGTGGAAGGTGATGGTGGACAAAGAGGTGTATACCCTCCAATACATTTGCTGAAAGGTGGGTGACAGTGGTGAGAATGGTGAGAATGGCCTGAGTGAGTGAGTGGGCTTACTCTCAGCATCCTCCTGTAGGCCGGAGAACTCAACTGGGAGATGGCTCTTACCCTTGGAACTAAGAGTAAATCGAGATCTATGGAAGTTCCTGTTTGACCCCTGCTGGTTGTCCCCCCCCCCCCCTATTGGGATGTTTCACTTTTCTTTTATGCTGTTGTTTTTCATATCTGTTTTCTCATACTCGGTTCTAAGTAAACTTCTGAAGTTTTTGGAATTTATCCCTGTGATGTCCTCTCATCCGTCGTCCTCGAGGCAAATATAGAAACAAGTATTATTATGGATTGGCAGAATCCTTAGAGCATCGGACAAAATGCCTTACAGTATTTGTATTGGCTCTTTACGTTCTGAGTTCAAATCCCGCCGAGATCAACTTTGCCTTTCATTCTTCCGGGGTCGATAAAATAAAGTACCAGTCAAATACTGGAATCTATTTAATCAAGCTACTCCTCCTCCAAATTTCTGGCCTTGTGCCTATGCTAGAAACAATTATTATTATTACTGCCTTCTCTGACGCCAGACTCAATGTGAATTTCCTTAAATAAAACAAGGTATTTTAAAAGGATGGTGGGTTTCCAGACTCATTAGAGGAGCAGACAAAATACCTTGTGGTATTTGCTCAGGCTCTATACGTTCTGAGCTCAAATCCCACCGAGGTCAAGTTTGCCTTTCATTCTTTCGGGGTCGATAAATAGAGTGCCAGTCAAGTACTGGGGTCGATATAATTGACTATTCCTCCCAAATTTCTGGCGTTGTGCCTATATTAGGAATAATTATTATTATCAACAGCAGCATCATCATATACCAAAATTGGAAAAAGCACTGATTATTAATGTTGTAGTCGTTGTTGTTTTATCGGATGTTGTGACTGCTGCTGTTGTTGTTGTTGTTGTTGTTCCTGTCGTTCTTGTTATTGTTCATCTTAGTATTGTTTTTTGTTGTTACCCCCGTTGTTCTGTTTTTCTCTTTCATTGACATTTATATTTATATTTTGGCGGGTGGTGATAAAATCTGAAATCTCCATTAAGTGAGTGTTGAACCAGCATGCATTGGTTGCTTGTTCTTCAATGAATGACCACTAGACAGACATCTAGTAGTAGATGTATGAATGGTTGACGGATTGATATAGTGAGTAAGAGAAAGGCTGAGTGAGGGAGTTAACAGCTGGTTTATGAATGAATAATTTATAACTCAATGAGATGCGTTTTATTTTCATTATTATTATATTTTCTCTCCAAATTGATAAATTGCAGTGTGAAATGGTTGAATAAATAAGTGAATGAGTGAGAGAATGAATGAACGAGACAGTGAGAGATGGAGGAGGAGTTACTGGATGGTTGAATGGATAGAGAAGTTAATGGAGAAGTTAATAAATAAAGCGCGTGGCCGAGTGGTTAAACTGTTGGGCTCGGGATCGTATGGTCGTGAGTTCGATTCCCGGACCGGGCGGGGCGTTGTGTCCTTGAGGAAGGTATTTCATTTCACGTTACTCCAGTACTTCATCTGAAAATTAGTACCAGTAGCAGCTCTGCTGGTGCAGCCCTCTTTCCCTCCGGCTGTCACATCCTGGATGTTCCGCTGGGTCAAGGGTGGGAGGGCCGAGAGGGTGTCTGTGTCTACTCGCGACTGCATGGGCACTTAAAACGATTAGTAAAAGCATGGTACGTTCTGATACCAGGTGATCCTCGAATGCGAGAGACGTCTGTGCTTTTTAATGAATACGTGACTGTGTCGATGAATAATTCCTCACTCATGCGTAGTTTAAATTTTTATTAATTGACATTTCAGAGTTGTCACCCTTTTGCTTTGACCATATTTACTTAACATTAATCATATCCGTCTCTTCGCTGCTGCAAAGATAATTTTAATTAATTAATTAATTAAATATTTATTTTTTTATTTTTGCTCACTACATTAAGTATGTTAGCACTCACTTAACTGTTGTGTCTCGTGCGGATGGCGTCACTAGGTAATACGTGAATGAAAAGTTTATGACTGAATCAGTAATGATCTTTAAATAGACAGATAGCAGCTACTAGACACTTTTACTGCTTGTGGTCATTGAAATTGCGACCATACTGGGGCAACAACTTCAAAAGTTTTAGTCAATTATATCCACTACGACTACAGTACTTAGCCTGGTACTCATTTTATCGATCTTTGTTTAACGAATAGCTAAGCTCACAAGAGTTACGTATCTTTAGAGAATTACTTTCCTTTTACGGACTTAAATACGACTCGATATTTACACCGATTTACACAAACACAAGCACAATCACACACACACACAAGCACAATCACACACACACACACACACAGAAATATATATATATATATATATATATATATATATATGGGGTGGGGGTCCGGATTTCCGCACGGTTTCCGTCTAGCAATTGTCACTTACAAGGCATGAGTCTTTATACATAAAAGCTCACATCTGGAATATATAGTTAATAAATTCCAGATTTTATAGTTAGATTTCTTATGGTGACACACCAGAGTTTCACATTTATAAGGGGGTGGAATAGGGTGTTATGACATTATACCTTTCTCAAGAATATTAATCATGTAAAAGAATGTGGATTGGCTTCGATCTAGAATCGAAATCATCTTGTAGATTCTATTCATCGGGAGCTTACCTCTATTTCTAAATTACTTGCTAATTCTTCTGGTTTAAGTCATTGGGCCTCGGGCAAGTTAGGGTACTGGGATAAAGATTTTAGTCGATCATATCGACCCTAGTACTTATTTCAGTCTGGTACTTATTTTATCGTTCTTTCTCGAGCAGCTAAATGGTGACGTGTGGAAGTAGTTCATGATTTCAGGGATTGGGTCCGTATAGCTGTTGTGATTGGTTGTTGTTAGTTTTTATGTTCAGGTACCATGAACTAGGGTAGAATGCATAATATGGATAAGA
>JAOPJM010288170.1:0-12083 GCA_027124095.1 Muusoctopus leioderma | reverse complement strand
GAAACACGAGCAAGACGTGGGCCGCCGACCCGTCTGGGAGAGTGGTGACTCCAATGAGAAATCGATGCGGGCCGAAAGCACCCATCCAACCCATGCCAGCATGGAAAACGGACGTAAAACGATGATGATGATATATATATATATATATGTTGTTTTCTTTGTAGGTTGAATATGATAAAGGTAAAGAAAACATATGATGCTGAGATGGAATATGCTAAGGTTAAAAGTATATAATAGATAAGAAAGAAAGCATAGGAAGGCGTGAGGGGGCGTGGAATGTTGCTGGTGTAATTGCATTGAAAGATTGACAGAGCACTTGAAGGCTGGTTATATATTAAAACAGAGAATTACCAAAGTACACTGCATGAACCAATGTTGTAGGAGTAGCATTTTAGGAATAGGTTGACTGATATTAAGATCATACTGGCATCAATATTGGTAGATTAGCTATGGTCTAATAGGTATTATTATTTGAATTGGTGGAGTTGTAACTGGAATTAGATTATTAACCCTTTAGGCACTCTAACTATTGCCTTGTGCAACTCCTTAAACCTTAACAGCAGAACTCCTGTTGTAAAAGCAGATATCATTCAAGGATAAACACTTCCCAATGGTTCCTCACTATTATAAAAACTTTTGTTAAGATTTTCAAGAATATTTGAAACAGAATAAATTCTGTTTCAAATGCTGTGAAATATTTTTGTTCACTTGAGAATATACTTTTAGAAAATTGTAATAAAAAACAAGAACTAGTAAAATAAATCATAAAAAGAAAAAAAATTAGGTAAAAAGAAAAGTGTACAATATTTCAATATATGTACTCAGGTAACCGAAAACTTAAAACAAGAAAAAACTTAACTGAAAATTTACTTTATCAGGAAAATTAAGCTATAAGGTTGAAAACAATCAAGTTTACCTGTCAAGTGCTTCAACCAGTAATTAGCTTCTGACAGCAGGTTTTGAGAGAAATGTTTGCATGTTCTTTTTTTCATATTACCTGGCTAGTGGTGTAGAAACACTACTTCTGTCTTTCTTTCTTTCTTTCTTTCTTTCTTCACTTGTTTGGTGTTCTTTGTTGATATATTCAGTGATTTTTCACTCTCACACACATTAACAATATATACATCAAAGAAAAGAATACATACCTTCTGTTCATATATATATGTGTGTGTGTGTGTGTATATATATATATATATATATATGTATATATAGAGAGAGATAAAGAGAGTGAGAGTCATGGAGGCTACATTGAGTTCAGGAACATCAGTTAATGGGTAAAACTAAGAGATAATGGAGGTGACTGTACCAAACAGAACTTTAATATAGTTCGTAAAGACAATGTAGGCATGATGGAGGGTAAATTTAAACAACATTGCTTCATCATACTTTTTCCTTCAGACATATAGAAAAGAATACAACATTTTCAAATTACATTTGGAGTTTAAAAGAACACAATGGGGATTTTGATGTGGAAGATCCTTGAGCAATGCAGGCCATATAGTTATGTAACAAAAAATGCTGTTTATGCACCGCTGAAAAGAGCATCATAATGAAAAACATTAGCAATTCTGTAGATTATCTAATTATAAAATCAGAAATCTTTACAGAATGCTGGCATTTTGATAAGTACTTACTAAAATATTGCAATTTCATACCACCACTGGATTAAATAGATCAATGCTGAAATATTACTATCTTTATTTTCTAAATTCACACCCTCTTCTATCTTTATATATGACATATTTGTTTTATTTCTATCTAATTTATGTGGCTCCTGGCATGAGTCTTAAAACCTCGGGGCTGTTTACAGCAGGGGGATTGTCCCATTTTTTTGAAAAATCTATAACACTATTTTCATTCTTGTGTATCTAATGTGTGAATCATCTATGGTAAAATTGATACATTTTCCCACAGTATTTTCAACATTCTGAGAGATAAAAACCTTCAAATTCATCTTAGGAACTAGTTTGTCTTCATCATTTTGCATGTATCATGTGAGAGAGAGAGACATCACCGAATCCTCTATTATGTACAAACATTTTGTAGCAAACGTTACTGAAACAATTCTAAAATGTTTTTCAAGTTGGTTAATATAAGAAATCTTCACAGTAACTAAATATAGGAAGTAATTAAATAAAGCACAGACACAATATACCTTATTATTGGCTGTCAATGAGCATTTTTCTTGCATGAGATATCTTGTTAAAATGGCACATTGCTGTTTTAATTGTCATGAGATATCTTGTGATCGAGGTGTAAGGGTTAAATAGCTAAAACAATTAAGATTAATAACTTTATAAATATATTAGAATATTAATTGGATTATCAGTGTGTGTAATTGTTAATTATATATTTATTGATGTGTAATGCAAAAGGGAATTATTTTTCTCATTTTCTTATTAATTAGTTTGATGTCAATGTACACAGTCTCCGTAGCATTTTCTGGTTCATCTAGACTTTCATCTTATTCACTGCTTCAAATCTGATTTAGTTTTACATGGACTATTCATCCACAGTTTGTTTGTAAAACATTTCTACATCAGTTGTATCTGTTTTACATTTTCTACACTATTTATAAAGATAATATTCTCTCTCTTAAATGTGGCATTTTATTTTATATAATAATGGTCAAAATTATGTTATAATGTACACTACACCACTGTATTATAATGTTCACTACACCACTGTTTCACTACCCACACTACACCACTGTTTCACTACCCACACTACACCACTGTATTATAATGTTCAGTACACCACTGTTTCACTCCCCACACTACACCACTGTTTCACTACCCACACTACACCACTGTTTCACTACCCACATAGTCCTTCCTCCAGTCGAAACCAATAACAAAAAGAGAACTTTCTAGACGTTTCCGGTTTTTGTTATTGTTGTTGTGGAGAACATGAACCGGTTTCGACTCTTGGTTTTAGCTAATTTCAATCTGGAAAAGCATGAATGTCACAACTCTGATTATTTCATCTCGTGAAAGTAGCTGACCTGTTCCTCAATTGATGGATATCTTTGATGACGCTTTAGTATGATGGAAAAATAAATGTTCGTCCTTCCAACTGTGGCGTTCATACCCTCCAATAGAGCATTAATGTTACGAAGAAACTAAACCGACGTCAGTTGGAATTGAAACTGTGTCGACAACTCAGTTTGACAAATTCACAGCAGTAATGAATGAATAAGTTTGTGAATTTTTTAAAAAAATCACAAAAGCTCTTTAACTGAAGATCATGTGACGTTCATGTCTTGCTCAATTGAATTAACTGGATTATGTGAAACAGCTTCAACAGGAAATCTAAACTATATCGCAATCTCAGATTTCCAGTTACCACATCACAATACAGGGTTGCAGGTAAGTAACTGCCGGATTACATATGACATATGCTCATAAAATGTTTTATGAATAAATTTAATACAAAAATTGAAAAAATTAAAAATATATAGCATGTATAAAACATGTATGTATGAGTGATGCTCAACATAAATCATAAACTATATATAACTATGTGTGTGCAAGCATGCATGCATGATTACCAGGGAGTTACTTATCTGCCACCCTATATTTATAGGCGATTTCCTATTGAAGCGTTATATAATATTTTTCTCTTGTTTTTACATTTAATTCTATGGAAACGGGAGTTGATCAGTTATGTGTGTGTGTATGTTGAGTTATGTGTGTGTGTGTATGTTGAGTTATACTAGTTGTGTGTTTAGTTATAGTTTCTGTGTTGAGTTAAAGTTTGTTTTTATGGAGTTACATATTAACTAAAAACACATTTTATAAAACATCGCTCAATACACAAAATATAACAAAATATTAACTCAACAACACATTCATGTCACAGTGATTAATAGAGTCAAGTTTCCACAGAATTAAGTTAAACTACGTGGAGAAGAATATTTTTTATCACGCTCAAAGTAAAGGAATTTCTATTAAAATTCTTCTGATTGTTTTATGAGAAAATGTTTCTTTATTATGCTTAGGGTAAAAACTAAAAAAAAAACAACTTTTAGAATGCTTCTAATGTCAAAAAGTTATTTTACTACGCACGCTTCAGTAAGAAATCGCCGTTGCCAACGGAAGGAACCACAGTTTAAGTAAGGTACTCAATACATAAAGTAGAGGGTAGAATAGTTTATTTACTGGTGGGTGACTTTTACAGTACCTGTTCTGTTTCCTTCGTAGAATTCATCAAAATACATCAAATTTTCTGATGAATTCCACGAAGGAAACAGAACAGGTACTGTAAAAGTTACCCACCAGTAAATAAACTATATATATGATAGTGGTTCGGGTTGTAACTATTTCGTCTCTTATCATTTCTTTCCTGCTACCCAAGTATTTCAATTATACTTTTTTTTAGTCATGTCTGTCTTTTGATAAGTTAAGTTTTTACTTTTCGCTCTGTAGCTCATATGTTCGACAGAAAATATGAGCTACAGAGCGAAAAGTCGAACATATGAGTGCACGTATGTATGTTAAATTGTACGTCTGTAACTGTTGTAACTGTAACTGTTGCTTTAAACCATCAACAAACCCTGACATTTCACTATCATCAGACTGTGACACGAATAACACGTATTTTCAACTAATACACACACACACACATATATATATAATAATGTAATGCCACGCCTCGTAGTATGAAAGCGATGGTTAGCAAGTGAAAGGTAAGATTTACGCTCATACACACATATTCATGGTTTTATTAGAACAGACTCTTCTCCCCCCCACCGCATACCATTCTGTGCTCAGTTACTGCATGCTGTGTTGACAGTGTCTTTTCGGTTCTGTGGTACTCTCATTTAACACACTCATGCACACACACTCTCACTTAACACACACACACAGTTCGTTTACTTTATATTCTTTTATTTCTCCATCAATATTTACTTGTATTAAAAACCCCCGATGGCTCCTTATAAGAACCGACGACTGGCTTCAAGAAAACTTTTTAAAGAATTTGAATTGACAACAAACAAAACTTCTATGATATTGGTCAAGGCCGGATTTAGACATAAGCTAAACAAGCTACAGCTTAGGGCCCCATAATCTGCAAGGGGCCTCAAAATAATTAAAAAGCATGTTTTCAATTCTTGTGAGACCTTCTGGGGTAATTTTTTAACAAGGGGCCTCAAAGCTTTATATAGCTTAAGGGCCTGGCCTCACCAGCCCTGATATTGGTCATTAACAATTTCGGATCGCATTTAAACGAATTTTCCTTTTCATGTATCTCTGCGTGTTTAAAAAAAAAAAAAAAAAAAAAAAAAAAAGGTTTGTTCAGTTATCATAGTACTTTTAATAGCTTCTTCATCTATTTGTAAAATTAGAAAATATTCTCGAAAAATATATTTTTTCATCTGTTATTGTTAATTACCATCAACCACTCCTCTTTCTCTGTCATGCCATCATTTTGTTTTATATCCTATTAAAAAATAACAAAACCAAAAAACCCTGTAAACAAACTAGATTTATTGTCCATAATGTACAACACTATAGGGAAAATCAATATCACATCACCGAAGTCTGTACATAAAACGTGTCGAGTGAAGAAGACACGTGCTTCGCTTCCATTGACAATACAATTTGACAATTTGCTTTCGTTACCTCCCACCCTAAACATTTAGTCAGGCGAATTCAAATCCCAGTACCGTCATGTTTTTCGACACTCTAAAAGCCGATTACATAATCATTAATACAACAGGATCGGTTCAGTCCAGCTAGCCCTTCTACAAACCATCTAGTCTTTTTAGGGATATATTAGGACTACATTATCCAATGTCCTTTCCCAAGATAGTAGAGTATAATTTGAGGGAGATTTTACTGATATTTCTAGAGGATTGAGCGAATCTCCCTCGTTAGCTCGAGAAATCGTAAGTAGTAGTAAAAGACGGCGAGTTCTTTACTGTAAGAAATGCTAGAGCGCTGTATATCTTAAATTCTACAGCATTTAGGTTCGCCCCCTCTATGTTCTGAGGGTGTCAGCCATGGTATTTACTAGGGGAACCCGTCACTATTAACAAAAAAACAAAAAAACACAGCAAATATATATATACCGAATTACTGAAAACAGTTCTATACAACCAAGTTGTGTGATAGACATATCAATGAGTTGTGTGATAGACATATCAATGAGTTTTGTGATACTTGATAATGTAATATGTTTACGCATATAACCAGAGGGGTTTCGACTTCGCTGTCCCGCCAAAGTCGACTTTGTCTTTCACTCTCGGGTCGTAAAATAAGTCCCAGGCATGTATTGGAATCGACATATTCGACTGTACCCACCCACCCCCTTCTCATACAAATGTGTGGCCTGTGCCAATCTAAGAAATCATCGGGTGGTAGATGCCAGAATCGGTAGAGCATCGGGTGAATGTCCTGCGGTATTTCGTTACTTTTTGTGTGTGTGTGTGTGTCAATTTTGGGTCTATAAAATAAGTACGATTCAAGTACTGGGATCGATATAATCGACTGTTCCTTCCCCTCCCCAAATTTCTGGCTTTGTGCCTATGTAAGAAATTATCATTATTATTATTTAGGTTACGGCTTCTCACCTGTGTGTGGGTGGGTTGCCCGTATTTGTATTTGTATTCATATATATATATATATATATATATATATATTTATAATACAAAGTCTATTTCTATGCATTTATTTGTTATCAAAATTTTAACTTGTTTTCATATATGTTGTATAACATCCTTACCTCACCTTATATATACGTACATATTTGTACATCCCCACACATCATGTAAAACCTTTTGTAACACGCTTCGTATGCATGAGTGGTCATTCGTAGCAAATAAATTATATTATTATGCAGAGTCGTTAGCGCGTCGGACAGAATGCCTTTCAGTATTCGTTCTGGTTCACTGCACTCTGAGTTCAATATCCGCCTTTCATAAACAAAGTAGCAGTCAAGTACTGAGGTCGATTTAATCGACTTACCCATCCCCTAAATTTCTGGCCTTGTGCCAATATAAGAAAGAATTATTATTATTATTAGTAGTAGTTGTAGTAGTAGTTGCATTTTTCATTTAAACTATCATACTTGGTATAGAACCTCCAAAATATATATATATATAATCATAATAATTTATGGACTGTGAAAATAAAGTTGTCAATTTCAATGAAAACTGATATCCACCCTCACAAATGTATGTTTGTTTGTATGTATGCAGGCATGGCGGAGTAGTTAAGAAGTTTGCTTCGCAATCATGAGGTCCTGAGTTCGATCCCACTGTGTGGCTTCTTTGCCAAGTGTCTTTTATCATAGCCTCAGGTCGATCCAAGCCTTATGAGTGAAATTAGGTGGATGGAAACTGTGTAAGCCCGTCGGATGGTCTGTACCTGTAATTCAAACGGTCAGCCTTCTCACACTCTCATGTTGATTCTGCATGAGTATTATGTTAAGAGTACACATGTCTGTGGAATACTCAGCCACTTCCGCTATAATACAATGAGTAGGCAGTTCAGTTGATCAAACAGCTGAAATACTCATCATTGAAAGGAACACAGGATCTATTTACATTTTAAATATATACATATATACTGTGTTTAAGAAATTTCCAGTATTTTCTCATCTTTTAGAATTTTTCTGTTAGGATTTTTTTTAAAGATATATTTTTTTTCATTTCAAAGAATTTGAACAGAATTCTTTCTTTTCTTACCAGTATGGTGAAATTACCTCCATCATCATCATCTCATCATCGGGTCGAGCTTGCTTGGGTTTCATTACCTCTTAGAGGGAGATATATTATCATTAGAGGAACATACTGCCATCAGAATGATATGGAGAGAGGGAGACAAGATTTTGCTACTTGATGTTATTTAAGTTGGTGGCTAAACTTAGTGGCATCCCGATTCAACGAGACTCTGTGATTGTTCGACCTGCTAGAAATAGCAGCCAAATCTCCATCAAATCACACCCTACTGTCTTTGAAAAAAGGACACATTGGATAATGTTGTTCTATATAGCAGTGGTTCTCAAACTTATTTTGTCACAGAACCCTTATACAATTTTCCCAAAATCCCAGAGCCCATACCTATATTTTAATGTCTTATTCAAATTAGGATGGTGGGGGATGCCCCACCATCCTAATTTGAATAAGACATTAAATGAAGCAAACCTTGTTTTAGAGAGAGAATTTATTTGAAAGTCATGAATACTATTTTTTAATAAAATTCTATAAAATTTTATTAAAAGACACCTTATTTCACGGAACCCCAGAATTTTTTCACAGAACCCAGTTTTGAGAAACATTGCTTTATATACTGTGTCTGAAAAAAAGACAGGATGGTCATTACTGGAACACCTTTGATCATAGGTTTGCTCATTCATGGCTGATCTGGGGCTAAACAACAACAGTGAGTCTTACTCGGGAGCCTCTACGTGGTCACTCGACCTGCGAGAAATAGCAGCCAAATATCCCTCATCACAACCTATAGTCTTAAAAAAAAATCATATTGGATAATATAGTCCTAGATTACAGTGTCTGAAAAAAAAAAAGAAGACTGGATGGTCATGGTTTGAACACCTTTGATCATAGGTCTGCTCAATCTGAGCTGACTTGGGGTAACACAACAACAACAGTAAGCCCTACAAGCTGTTGGAGACTTTGTTTTTTTGTTGAATACTATCTAGGACAGGACAGCTTGTCAGAGTGGATCCTTCTTTGAGTTTAACTTGCCATGGTGAACTAATGAAACACTCAGCAATTTTACAGTGCCACTGCTGTTTACAATGATGAGTTGCATAGTACCTATTTAGTGATAGATGCATTTGGGACATTTCATAGTTCAGGATACAAAATATCGATCAGCTACAATTGTGTTTGATTTTGTTTCATAGTTAAGATTGTTGATAGTGTACCAATTGAACTTGTTTCATTATTTTAAAGATTTCGACAATGTCTTTGATTTTGTTCCAGAGTTAAGATTGTTAAAAGCATAATACTCAAACACATATCAGAAGAAGCAGAATAATATTAACTCTTTTGATACAAAACCGCCTGAAACCGCCCCTGGTTCTATGATAAAAAGCCATTTGTTTTAAAGTGTTCATATTTAAATTTAAACCTTCCATCATGATTTTATCTAAGAACTTTTGTTAATTTATGTTCTAAACACCAACTTAATAATGAGAAAGTTAATAATTTTACTAAATACCTGCAAATTCTTGATAACTTTCAAAATTAATTGAAAATTATAGACAGTGTATTTCCATTAGAAATATGGTAACAAAAGGGTTAAACCTAATTTCTTTATTTTTTTATGATCTTAGGCTTAATAATGTTCTTTCTTTCTTAAAGGCTTCCATATGGTGTTCATATCTATGCTAGGCCTACTGAGGAGGTTATCAGAGCCAAGCATATGTGCTGATTCTTTTAATCGTCTTATCTTCCAGTGTTGTTCTCCATCTATTATCTTGACTTTGTTCCACAAGAGTTGGTGATTCCCCATTTCTCTCCAGAAATGATCAGCTATGCTTGGTTTCTCTGTCTCCCCACAGATTATGGCTTTACAATATTCCTCTAGCCTTACTTTTAAGGGGCAGCTGGTTTCATCTTTATATTCCCTGCCACAGCTGCATAGGATGGAATACACACAGTTCTTGGTCATGATCTCTTCGGATGGAGGCTTTGTTCAAGAAAGATGTCCCCAAAGAGTAGACCTGCTTTTGAATACTGTCCTGATGTTGTACGGACTGCAAATCTTCTGAAGTTTTTCTGACATGCCTCTAGTGTAAGGTAGACAGAGCATTAGTTTTAAAGCTCCTAATTCCCATCACCTAACTGTCCTACAGGACAGTGGTATAGCGAATATAAGTGTTGATTAAGTGTTAAGTGTTACACTTTACCTGCTGGGCACGATTTCAATCCCTGGATAAGTGAATCTATATATTCTCTAGTTCAACCTCGCTAGAAATAGCAGCCAAATCTCCCTCAAATCACACTCTACCATCTTAAAAAAAGGACACGTAGGATAATGTGGTCGTGGGTTTGTTGCACATAGGAAAAAGATGGGATGTTCATAGCTGGAATGCCTTTGATCATTGATCTGCTTGATCAGGACTGACCAAGGGCTAAATAATAACAACAACCATAGCCTCTATGTGGTCACCCGACCTACAAGAAATAGCAGTGCTAATTCAGTGCTCACCTGGAGTTAAACAACAACAACAACAACATTACAACCACGAGAGCCATCACCATATTTTGTTTTACAGAAGAAATATTATTATAACAAAAGGTTAACAACTTAGGCTATCATATATTAAAAGTAAGTTTTTTTTTTTTATCAGCCTCTGCTCTTCGGAGCTGGCTGGTCTCATGCCATCTCCCCTTAAGCACTCAAGTTGCCACATGGTAGGAGAGAATCCAGGACCATGTGGTTACGAAGTGAACTTCTTAACCACACAGCTATGGCTGCATCTATAGCCATGCCTGCATCTATAACTATGCCTGTGCCTTGTACATATATAAAATATCTATTTGACAATCCATGTAGAAGAGATGTAAGCTTTCTGTCAGACTGAATCCACAACTTAGCTACAAATCTCATTGTAGTTAGTTCACTTCACTTACGTCCTATATTCTCCACTTCTACAATAGATCTGATACCTAGAGCCCAGGGTAGTCTTAAGGGTTTTTGAGGTCCCTGGCAGAACCAATGTACTGGGGGGCCCCTAACCCCCTCGCCCCCAACACATTAAAATATTCCAACTTGAATTTCGGGGCCCCTAAAATCGCGGAGCCCTGGCAACTGCCCGGTGTGCCCATGCAATAAGATTGCTCTGCTAGTGCCTACTATGTAAAGTATCAATAGTAGAAATTACTGAGGTGAAATTATCTGGCCATTATAGTTTAGGTCAACTAGCTCATAAGTCTTTAGTTTAAATAAATCCACTGCAGGCAGGCATTACATTGTGTATTTCGTCAGTATACTTAATTCTAGATTGTCTTCATTTGCTTAGCTGTTAGGAACACCATATTATCTGGGAATGTTACCTGTGATGGATTAACATGCTATCCAGCCAAGGGAGTTATCACTTCTCTGCTTAACAACATGAAATACAAACCAAGTACCAACGTTTAAAAGCCCCTTTAATGTTTAGGATGCATTTACATTTATTTACATGTAAATATTTGAAATTTGGTAAGAAAAAATAACAACAAAAAAACAATAATTAAATCAAAAGAATTGATAGCTTAGGATTTAAATAAATTTTAATCTTTACTGATAAATAAATACTTGCCTAATAGCAATAATAATGATACTTATTTTACTGGTCTGCTTACATATTAAGTATAGCACCTGTTAAACCAGGTAATTGCTGTCGGCAAATAAATTTATAGTCTTAATTATCAGATAAGTTTCCAAATAGTTCCATCAATGTAAATGTCAAACAAAAGATAATATCTGTCTCTAATTCTCACTGATACTGTTTAACAAATTACTTATGTTTAATTGCTGTTCTAGTGGCCTCTTCACATCATGTTTGACGTGGGACACTTCCAGAATAAAAAAAACAGAAACTTGCTTGTAAATATTATCATAATTATTAATCTTAATTAGAGCAGGGCCTGAAACTTAGTGAAGACTGAACACAAATGCTGAATTTTCTCTTCATGACGAAAATATAAGTCAGCATTGAACAATTTCTTCTTTTTTTTTTTTTTTCACAAAGCCCAAATATGCTGTTCATCATCATCACCATCGTCGTCATCATTGTCATTGGCAGAATTGTTAGAGTGTCGGACAGTATACCTTATAGGTATTCATTCTGGCTCACTGATGAACTCTGAGTTCAAATCCCGTCGAGGTCAACTTTGCCTTTCATCCTTCCGAGGTCGATAAAATAAAGTACCAGTCAAGTACTTGGGTTTGTTGGCCTTGTGCCTAAATTATTATTTACGCGTCGTTCCCGGCGTGCAAAGCCTACAGAGACCGGGTTAGCACTTTAGTTAAGCAGCGGTTGACAGGAGCAATCGTCAACAACCGGTGGTGGGCCGCCCTGAAGAGGGCGATTAGAACAGAGTCGATAGACTATAGCAAGGAACT
>JAOPJM010288065.1:0-12083 GCA_027124095.1 Muusoctopus leioderma | reverse complement strand
TATATATGCACACATATATATTTACGCATATATATATATATATATAATATTTGTATGTATGTTTTCTTTAATACTTACTTAAGTTCTTCTTCGCAGAATTAAAGCCAGTCACTAACAAAGTGACAAGTCTCTTATTTTTATTTGAGTTAAGACAGTTGCAAGGATTTGTGAATATGTGAGTGAGTTAATGTGTATATATATGTAGGTGTATATGTGGATACACTTGTACTCATGTTGAGCGTGTAGATGTCTCTTTAGTACATAAGTGTGTACATGTGCGTGCGTGATTACTCTCTATGTATGTATGTGTGTGTGTGTGTGTGTGTGTGTGTGTATGCCATATGCACACGTATGATTGTGTGCATATGTTCATTTCAGGAAACCCAAATTGAGAATCTTTGGAATGTATTGCAAATCTTCACTGTACTGCTAATTGATCGGATTTGGTGGATACAATTCAATTTCTTTGTTCTTTCTTGGAAAGCCCCAGCGTTTCAAGGCTTTTATGTAAGTCTGTTGTTACATAGTCTAGTTCACTTATGATAATAGGTAAAAAGGAAAATTTACAGCCTGGATACAAGAGCTACAGGTTCTGTATTAGTTCATCATAGATGTTCTCTTTTTCCTACCTTAGAGGAAACATTCACATCTACTGGGCTGCTGACCCCTACAAAAGTGCATGACTTTTGTTCCCTGTCCCATAGAACAATATCAAGTCTGTTGTGCTTGCACTGGATTGCTGTTATTATTGGACTGTTCCTCCAGTATTCCTTATTTTTAAAGTTGTGGATACATTCTGGTTCTGGTGTGCCTTTGATATGGCCGTCAGGATAATCCTTCATGCGAATGGCATTATATATAGTTTTGGCAACTATGTCATGTTGCGTGGGTAGGTAGTATGTATGTATGTGTGTGTGTATGTCTGTCTGTCTACCTGCCTACCTGCCTGCCTGCCCAGTTGTTAAGTTAAAGCCTTTCTTGAGCCCGTAGGCCCATTAGGCCAGACCTTATCCCAGTTTCCGTGGTGTTAAGAAACTGAGTGTGCAAGACTCCCCACTGAACAGGACACTAGTATGTCGCTCGGTTAACCCTCAGCTGCTGGTATTCATTTTTCAGTTGAGTGGACTGAAGCAACATGAAATATAGCGCCTTGCTCAAGGACACAACATACTGGCTAAGCTGTGAATCGAACCCATGACCTTACAGTTGTGAGCCGAATGACCTAACCACAAGGCCACACACCTTCACCAACATCTTGGTTGTATGAATGCAAAAAATGAGTGGACCCTGCACTTAAGCAGGATAAATTCTAGGAGAGAAAACAAAACATTTGCTCTATACCATTCTTTTTCCTGTTTTTGTTCTTCTTCTTCTTCTTCTTCTTCTTCTTCTTCTTCTTCTTCTTCTTCTTCGTCTTCTTCTTCTTCGTCTTCTTCTTCTTCTTCTTCTTCTTCTTCTTCTTCTTCTTTTTCTTCTGGAACTGCTGTGCACACCCCCTCCCAATATGTAGTTATCATTACCATTCTCACATTCATCTTCCCCTACTATATAATCACTGCTTCCCCATCACACCCACATTTACACTTTCCCTCCAACCATCACTTACCGCACTCACCTTCTATTCACACTCTCATGTCTCGTTTGCCCTCAAAGAACAAAGACTATGTAGAGCAGAGAGGTCTCTTTAGCTTGCAGGGGACAAAGCATCCTCTCTAGTGTTGGTGCCACGATAAAATGCACCTAGTACACTCTGTAAAGTGGTTGGCGATCGAAGGGAGACAATGTATGTAGAGAGAACATTTTAGTCTTGTCAAAGAGTTCACAACCTCTCTAGTGTTGGTGTCATAATAATACACAGCTAGTACACTCTGTAAAGTGGTTGATGATCAAAAAGAGACAATATAGGGTAGAGAGGACTCTTTAGTTGTGTCATGAGCATGACAACCTTTCTGGGGCCATAATAAAATGCAGACAGTACACACTGTAAGTGGTTGGTGTTAGGAACGGCATCCAGCTATAGAAACCAAGCCAAACGAAATGTACGAGTGGGATGTGGTCCCCAGACCCGTCTGGGAGAGCGGCAACTTTGAATAAGAACTGACTCAGACCGAAATATATGTCCAATCCATGCTAGTATGGAAAGCAGACATAAAATGATGATGATGATGATAAATACTAGATAAATCTGGCAAAAAAATATTTGCTATGGAGAAGCAGTATTCCAAAGTAAGTTGGATAGAGTTAGATTGAAACACACACACACACACACACACACACACACACACACACACACACACATGCTCAAAACACATCAATGAGGCGAAGATATTCATATGTACATATTATATATGTGTGTGTGCGGAGGGGGGGGGGGAAGAGATAGAGGTAAACATAGAGAGAGGGAGGGACAGAGATTCTTGAGTTTGGAATCAAAAGAAGCCTTTGGCTGACCATTTTCCACTTCAGCTTTGTATTTGAATCGTAGGAAAACTTGTATATTTCACAAAACTGAAGAACTAGGTAAATAAATATATAGTAGTTACAGATGAAAGACATACATGGAAAGAACAAATCTAGTTTTCCTCCCATTAAATAGAAAAGTCATTACCAAGTTGAGACTAACTAATGATCAAAAACATACTCAGAAAACAAATCTGGTTCTCCTTACTTTAAATAGAAAAGTTATTTCCATGTTGACACTAACTGATGATTAAAGACATGCATCATCATCATCAATCATTATCATCATCATCATCATCATCATCATCATCATCATCATCATCATCATCATCATCATCATCATCATTTTACATTCAATTTCCATTTTGGCATGGGTTGGGTAGGGGATTTTGGTCCAAGCCAATTCCTGATTGGAGTCATGGCTCTCCTATATGGGTCGGCGGAACAACCTTTTGCTAGTACATTTCATTTGGCTTGGTTTCTACAGTTTGATGCCCTTCCTATTGCCAACCCCTTTACAGAGTGTACTAGGTGCATCTTATCATGGTTCCAACATTAGAGAGGTCGTCATATCCACAACATGACTAAAGAGTCCTCTCTACTCTAGTTTATTTCTGTTCAATCGCCAACCCCTTTACCGAGTGTACTGGTTGCATATTATCGTGGCACCAACACTAGAGAAGTTGTCATGTCCACAGCATGACTAAAGAGTCATCTGCACCTTATGTTGTCTCTGTTTGATTGCTAACCCCTTTACAGAGTGTATTGGATGCAGAGACAGTGATGGTAAGTTAAAGGCAAGTATGAGTAAAAGAGAGAGAGAGAGCATGAAAGAAGCGAGAGTATGATGAGTTAATAATGGCAGGGAGTAATCGAGGAGAGACAGTGATGGCAAGTTCATGGCAAGTGTAAGTAGAAGGAAGAGCAGTGACAAAAATAAGAAATCTGGTTCTCCATCCTTTAAACGTAAAGGTTATTACATGGAAAGAATAAATCTAACTCTCTTTCCTTTAAATAGAAAGGTTATTACCAAACTGAAACTAGGAAATGATGAAAGACATACATGGGATGAATAAATCTTTTGATACTAACTCACCTGAAACTGCCCCTGGTTCTATGATAAAAAACCATTTGTTTTAACGTGTTCATATTTAAATTTAAACATTCCATTATGATTTTATGTAAGAACTTTTTGTTATGTTCCGAACACCAACTTAATAGCAAGAAACATAGTTATTTTATTAAATTCCTCCAAATTTTTGATTATTTTCAAAATATATTGAAACACATAGACACTGTATTTCATTAGAAATATGGTAACAAATGGGTTAAGTACATAAGTTATTAGCAATTTGAGACTATTTTGAGATTAGTATACATTTTAAACTGATGGCAACTCTGTAAAAACTTGGTGTTATAAATCTTTGCATAATCAGAGTGTAGTCATTGGCAAAGATACAGACATCTGAGAGAGGGGCTCAAGCCAATGAGGAAGCCTTTCACATTGTCGGTTGACCGGCTAGAAAGAGCAGCTAAATCTTTCTCATATATAACACTCTAACATCTTAAAAAAGGAAGGTCACATTGAACAATGCTGTCCCTGATATACAAAAAGATGGAATGGTCATGCATGGACTGCTTTGATTTACAAGTCTGCTCAATCAGGGTTGACCTACTGACCTAGGACTAAACAACAACAACAACAACAACAGGAGCCTCTATGTGATCACTCAACCTGCTAGAACTAGCAGCCAAATCTTCCTCAAATCAAATCCCACCATCTTTAACAAGTAACGACACATTGGATAATGTAGTCTTAGGACCCCTGAAAGAATGGGATGGTCATGGCTGGAATACTTTTGATCATAGATTTGCTCAGTCTACATTGATCTGCAGATAAACAACAACTTCTGAGATGAAGTTGATAAAAGTAAAACAGAAATTACGTATTTACTGCAACTTTTCTCTCCATTCACTAACATAGTACACTAGTTTTATAAACGACGGAGGTTCTGTATGTTCACTAGACATTGATGGAAATATCAGCTAAATCTCCCTCAAATCACACCATAGTGTTTTTAAAAAAAGAGAAGGAAGCATTAGATAATGTAATCCTAGATACACCAAAAAAAGACACAATGATTACAGCTGGAATGCTTTCGATTATAGATCTAGTTGACTTAGGGCTAAACAACAACAACAACAGCAACAACAACAACCAGTTTGTAAATGAGGGAGCTCCTATGCAGTCATTTGGTCTGGTAGAATTAGCAGCTAAATCTCCCTAAAATCACACCCACTATCTTAAAAGAGGAAGAACATATATGATGATGTAGTCCTAGATATACATCACCACCACCTTCATCATGTGCCATATTCTTGCAGGAGTCTCGGTGAACACATTCTTTCCACTGTGATAGAGTAAAAGTTTGTTGTCTCGCAGGAAACGGATACCGTGAGTGGTCCCCATGTCCTTCTCTCAACTAATTCTGAGAGAGGGAGAAAGAAATAGAGGGGGGGGGGTGAGATAAAGAGAGAGAGAGGGATAGAGGGAGATAGATAGAGAGGGAGAGAAGGAGGGAGGGAGAGAGATAGAGGGGGAGAAAGAGATAAAGAGAGATAGAGGGAGTGAGATAGAGGGAGAGAGATAGAGGGAGAGAGATATAGGGAGAGAAAGAGAGAGGGAGAGAAAGAGAGGGGAAAGAGAGGGGGAGAGGGAGAGAGAGAGGGCGAGAGAGAAAGAGAGAGAGAGAAATTATTCTCCGATTATAATCGGTCTCAGTACTTGTTTGGTACTATATTTTATTGACCCTGGAAGGATGAAAGGCAAAGTTGACCTCAGTGGAATTTGAACTCAGACTACAAAGAACTGGAACAAATACGGCATGCCATTTGTCTGATGCCCTAATGATTTTGCCAATTGATCACTACCGTCTAGTTATACACTATGTTTGATAAAATGATGGAAATGTCATGGCTGGATTGCCTTTTATCATAAGTCTGCTTGATGAAGGCTGACCTGTAGCTGAACATCACAAACAACCAGTCTATAAAAGGTAATGTTCCTGTAAATCATGGTACATATTCCTGACAGATGAACTTTAGAATTACGAATCATCATCATCATCATACATCTGTTCTTTCCATGTTGGTATGGGTTGGATGGGTCTCAGAGCACCTCGCTACTTGATGCGGCCCTTTGTCATCTGACACACACAACAACAGAATAAACCATCAATCTTTGTTCTTGTGTATGTCATGTTTTATGTTTTTGATGGGAGTGGTGTGCATGGTTTTACTGGCTGGATGCCCTTCCCATTGCCAACCACTTTACAGCATGGACTGCCACCAGCACTAGAGACATTGCCAGCCACTTTACAGCATGGATTGCCACCAGCACTAGAGACATTGCCAGCCACTTTACAGCATGGACTGCCACCAGCACTAGAGACATTGCCAGCCACTTTACAGCATGGACTGCCACCAGCACTAGAGACATTGTCAGAAATAGGACTAAAGAGTTGCCTCTACCCTGTTTAAGTTTTTTATAAAGAGTTACTATTCTCCTAGACAGGTTGCCTGCACTGTGGCTTCACAATAGCAGTGGAATTAAGTTTTCTGCTCAAAAAACACAAAACACTTGAAGTTAATTTGAAACCATTATCTTATCCACTCAGCTATTTTATCCTTACACTGAGCCAAGAAGGTCACTCAACTGATAGAAATAGCAGCCAAATTCTCTCATATTACACTCTACTGTCTTAACAAAATGGAAGGACGCTTTGGACAGTGTGCTCCTAGATACAGAAAAAGATGGCATGGTCATGGCTGGAATGCCTTTAATCATAGGTCTGCTCAGTAAAGAGTGGCCTTTTTTTCCTTTTTCAATGGCTTAGTCAAAGGATGAAGGGCAGTGCCCATGACCCTTTTCAGGGCCCTCAAGACTGGCGGGAGGGAGGAAGTTATCCTCAGACCTGAGGTCTGGACCGAATGCTTGCAACAGAGTGGACTTTGCTAAAGGCACCCAAGTGCCAGGTGGTGGTGTTAAACTGGGCAGCAGATTAAGTCTACACACCAAACCTGTGGCTAAACAACAACAACAACAACAGCTGCAGCAACAGCAGCAGCAACAGCAGCAGCAACAGCAGTAGCAGTAGCAATTCCAGAAATTCATTTCACTAGGATATTGTAGAAGCTAAGCTCTTTTTTAGATACTATTTTGTTTATTCAATTGAATGGTGGTCAACTGTGACAGCAGGAACTAGATAGGGACATGATCCTTGTTTTCTTAAATCTAAAATTTCCCTTCAGATCAGACTTCGCAATATTTGGAGAAGCCAATTAATCTAGGCAGGATGCATGCCTAGAACTGTTATGTAACAATTATTAAAATCACTAGAGGATGATCAGGAAATATTTAAAACTGTAATTTAGTTGGGTTTTTTTATAGTCTGGTGCCTATATAAACACTATCATTAAAATTAGAGTGGTATGAAGTTTGTTTTTTTTAAGCTAAGAGGAAATAGAAAGATTGAGGGAAGATAAAATTAATATTCCAATCAATGCTGATGACTCTAAGGGATAACTAATCTCTGAGAAATATCTGCATATTTGTAATTATTTGTCGGTTGTTTTAGTTAGTTACTAAATGCAGCACTCGTGACTTTCATTTGCGTTAGTCAACATTGATGCATAATAGATGTTAGTACTGGATTATTATGAGAGAGTGAACAGTAAGTGCAAAGAGAAATACCATCAAGCTGAGAAAGACCATGTACACTGATCTTCACAAAGGAATGAAGAAGCCTCTACGTTGGATGTGTGGAACCGCTCGCCTCCAATTACATTTGAAACTGCCCATGGATAAATCTATAAAAATCCATATGAAAGAAAAAATGGTTTAATCCTTTTGATACTAACCTGCCTGATGCCACCTCTAGTTCTACAAAACCTCCTACTTTAGAATGTTCATACTTAAATTAAAACCTTCCATCAGAATTTTATGTAAGAACTTTTTATCAAATTATGTTCCAAAACACCATCTTAACGTTTTTGATACCAACCCGTCTGAAACTGCCCCTGGTTCAAAGATAAAAAAAAACGTTTGTTTTGAAGTGTTCATATGTAAATCTTCTATTATAATTCTATGTAAGAACTTTTTGTTAAGTGATATTCCAAATACCAACTTAACGAGAAAGTCAGTTATTTTACTAAATCCGTCCAAATTCTTAATTATTTTCAAAATTAATTGAAAATCATAGGCAGTGTATTTCATTAGAAATATGGTAACGAAAGAATTAATAATGGAAAAATTAGTTATTTTCCTAAATCTTTCCTTATTCTTGATTATTCTCAAAATTAATTGAAACACATGGACTAGGCTTAAGCCATAAGACCAAAACAGTAATTCGATATAAGATAGATACCTATAAATTTGTAAAATTTAAATATTCATTATTTTTCTCGGCACAGATGCCCACCACCACAGGTTATTATGTACTTGTAATTCCCCCTTCGTACTAAAAATAGGTATCCCATCCTTGCTCTATGTTATCGACTTGCTAGAAACAGCAGCAAAATCTCCCTCAATTCACACCTTACTGTATTAGAAAATGATGGAGACATTGGACATATTAGTGATAGATTGTATTGGGGACAGCTCGTAGGTCTGCTCAAATAGTGCTGACCTGGGGCTAAACAACAACAACAACAACAATAATAACAATTACCATCATCAAGCCGACAAGACAGCCTCATTGAGCCAATGAGGAAGTCTCTACATGGTCACTCAATCTGCTAGAAATAGCAGCCAAATCTCCCTCAGATCACATTCAACTGTCTTAGAAAATGAAGCACACATTCGACAATGTAATCCTGGATATATATATATAAAAAAAGGCAGGATGGTCATGACTGAAATGCTTTTTTGATCATAGCTCTGCTGGAATAGGGCTGACCTGTGGGGGACCAACAACAAAACCCTGTCCAGATACACTTACTCATTCTAGAAAGCCCCAAAACATCATAGAGACAATAAAGTAAATTATTACCAACGAGGAGGTCTCTATGTGGTTGCTGGACATGCTAGAAATAGCAGCTAAATCTCCATCAAGCTTCACCCTATCATCATGAAAATGCTTGAACAGAGTGAAGGATCTGTGGACTGCACCTGGTCATTCAAGCGACTACCTTCATGCCATAGGACATGGCTCAATCAGGACTGACCTGTGGTTACACAACAACAAATAAAATAATTTAATTTATCATATATATAGTAGTAGTAGTAGTAGTAGTAGTAGTAGTAGTAGTAGTAGTAGTAGCAGTAGCAGTCATTGTAGGGAGTGCACAGAACTTCAAAGTCCTCTTGCATTCTCTCCTGCCAGCAGTTGTACTGGCATTGAGTGTTGGGCACTTGCTTAAGGACTTCACAAGCCTATCATCATTTTTTCTGGGTCCTGAACAAACCAGTTTTCCCTGGTGACAGGAGGAAGGATTTGAACTCAGAATGCACAGAGCTGAAACAAATGCTGCAAAGGCATTTGATGTCGTTTGATGCTCCAGCATTCCGCTAATCCACTGTCTTGAACTGGTACTTTATTTATTGATCCCTAAAGGATGAAAGACAAATTGATCTTGGTGGGATTTGAACTCAAAGTGCAGAGAGTCAAAATGAATACCACTTGGTATTCCATCTGATGCTCTAATGAATCTTCCAATTCGTTGCCACACACACACACACACACACACACACATACAGTACTGGCCAAAAGTATATCGCCTTTAGGTTTTGGGGGTATAACTTCCATATAAGTGAATCAAATGCACTCAAAATTTCATGGCAGATACTTGGTAGAAGGTAAATCTTGTACATGATATATGTTGAGGTTTAACAAAATGCACCATGATTTTTGAAGCCATTCATTGATTTTCCCAAAACCACGTTTTATTTAATTTTCATCACTTTTCATGAATTTTGTAGCTGTTTTCACGGTTTTAAATGTTGTTATTTTTGTCTCAGAGTATGTTGAAGACCTGTGGTGCTTGAGACCTGTGGTGCTTGAGACCTGTATAAACAACAGCAGCAGGCAATCATAGAGAGCTGCAAACATGGAGGGATGCACAAGGAGTTCACCCATCACTTTGGCATCTGTAAGCCAGTAGTGACCAAGTTTCTCAAGTATCGGAAAGTCTAGGGAAGCTATGTTACGAAGGATAGAAGCAAGTGACCGCATTGCACTACATTTCTCATCGATCGCAACATCCTACACATATCCTGTAGCAACCCATGTCTCATGGCATCGGACATTGCTAAGAAAATATTGACTACTGGAGAGCCCTGTTCATCTGTATGAACATTACACCGTTGCCTGCAGGCCAGAGGACTGAATGGACGAAGACCCATGAAGAAGCCATGCATTTCTGCAAAGAACCAGAATGCATGAGTAGAGTGGGCCAAAGCACACCTCAATTGGGCAGGTCAGCAATGATCTGACGTCTTCTGAACCAATAAAAGTATGTCATGTTGTTCAGTAGTGACAGTATAAGATGGGTTCATTGCCCTGAAAATAAGCACATCGACCCCAAATAGTAACTTCCTACAATGAAGCACAGAGGTGAATCAGTCATGATTTGAGGTGCCTTCTCTGCAAAGGGAATGGGTTTCATTCATTGAATCGACCACATCATGGATTGGATGGTGTACGTGGACATTTTCGAGAATGTGATGCTTCCATAAGCAAAGTGTTTCCTTGGTCACAGCTTCATCTACCAGGAGGACAATGATCCGCAGCATCGTGCAGCTGAAGTGCTGGAGTGGTTCTGATGCCGTTGTGTGACTCCCAGTCGCCCAACCTAAACATTATTGAATCATTGTGTGAAGAGCTGGAGGGGAGTCTGGCCAGCAAACAAGGTATGAATGTGGCCCACAAGTTCACTCAACACGAGGATGAGTCGAAGAAGATCCCTCAGTCGACAATCGACGCACTCATCGACCCTATGCTCAGGCACTGCAAAATTGAAATTGACACCAAAGCTTTTCCTAAGAAATACTAGAATTGTTCAATCTAAATCATGGAAGAGATATTAATTCTGTTTGCAGAGATATTAGACCTGTTATGGTGACTAGAAGTTCATGAGTCGATGTAGCTTATTTTAGAGATTTCAAATAAAATTACTTTGTTATAAACTGCTGTTGTCGAAACATATTATGACTTGACAGAGATCCATGCACTTTTAGTCAAGTTATGCTAAAAACACCTAAAGGTGATATACTTTTGGCCGGTACTGTATATATATATATATATTTATATATTTAAACATGTTTAAATGAAATAAGAACAGAAGACAGCAGAGGGTTTTTATGATGTTCTTAGAATGTCATTCTGCAGCTAAATATGTCTTTCTTAACCATTGCTTTCTCTCTCTCTCTCACTTTCTCTCTTTCTTTCTCTCTTTCCTTGTTTGTTTGTTTGTTTGTTTGTTTGTTTGTTTCTTTGTTTCTTTCTTGCTTTCTTTCTCTCTCAGGCCAATTTCCGTGAGCTGAAATCCCTAAACTGATTGGAATGAGATGATATATGTTTTAGAAAATGACATCTTGCTTTTTACATGTTGAGTGGAGCAATAAATGTTTTTTTTAACGATCTCACCTAGGTCTCGCTCTGATTTGAGTTAATAGTAGGAGTAAATGTTTTTTTTTCTTTCTCAGCCCCCTCTCTCTCTTTCTTTCTCTCTCTCTCTATTTCTCTCTTTCCCTTTCTCTCTCTCTTTCTCTCTCCCTCTCTCTTTCTCTTTCTCTCTCTTTCTCTCTATCTTATATTGCCACCTAGCTAAGCGTAAATGTTTGATTGAAATAATACGTTAAAACACATTGATGGGTGGCATTATAGAAATACTGTTAAATATATTTATATGAAATAATAAAACTAGTGCCAGACAGTACAATTTCTCTTTTACAATTTATATTAGACTCTGATTTTTTTTGACATGGAAAAAAAAACAAAACAAAAAAAAACCCCTTTTCAAAGTTTGAAATCATAACAACAAACAACATTCAATGATATAGTCTGGAAAGGTCTTTTGTGGAATAACACAAACTTAGAAGAGAGAACTCTCAATATAGCTATTTCAACTTTTACTGGAATAACTGGACGAAATTTCCCAGAGATGCCTTCTGCATGAAAAACAGATAGTCAAGTGTAGCTAATTTACTTGATGCAGTGAGCTAAACAACTTTAATCCTTTGAAATTACACCTGTAATTAGGAAATCAAGAAATTAAGAAAAATAAAGTCATTAGCTTAATGAATTTATTCTGGTCAAGAAAAGCAAGGGGAGACAATTCTGAAATTTAAATGAAATCAAATTTATTAGAAATTGAATGTGGACATGTTGTGAGGAGTGAGTCTGCTCATTGGAAACTATGGTAACAACTCCAGACATGTTTCAGTCCTATTAGACTTCATCGGTGCGGCATAGTTTTATCTGTAGTTCCCGGGACTTTTATTGGGTGGTCTTTGTCAGCTAAGCTGTAGCTGAAGCCTCTAGCTCACTCTCTCTCTCTCTCTCTCTCTCTCTCTCTCTCTCTCTCTCTCTCTCTCTCCCTCTCTCTCTCTCTCTCTCTCTCTC
>JAOPJM010287566.1:0-12087 GCA_027124095.1 Muusoctopus leioderma | reverse complement strand
AGTTGTTATTGTAGTGTTTACATATAAACACTATAAATAAGCGATATTAAGAACTGGATATATAATAATACACTCCGTACTGTATGCTTAGCTATTCAATGAATCCGTAGATAGTGTATACGGCTATAATATATTGAGAGTATATTATTTATTAAAAGGAAATAGAAATGAGAAATGCAAGATTACATAACCATTTTATTGGCAGACATATGTTTCATTAAAAGCGTCTATCGAGGTGTATTACATAATCACTTGTCCAATCATTCATTGAACATGTTGATATTAGCCACCTGAAATCATCAGTGCCAAAATGAATGTAACCAGCCAGGCACTCACATATATATATAGACACAGATGCAAAGAATTTAAAGAGGAGTGGCTTAATGTCTAGCAAGGGATTGTAGAAGGAACCCCGAACAATTAGAAAAAAGCTAAAGTTGAGCAAAGAGAAAGAAAATGCATTAGAATACGCCTAAGTAATTAGCGAGAGAAATTCCCCACCATTTGACAGCTACCGGAGTATTGGGTGGGGGTAGAAGATATATTGTTGTTGATAAGCCGTCTAGACATGATGTACATGCATATATTGTGTTACATAAACATATATTGTGGTACATCATCAGCTAGTCTGCCCGTCGATAATAATTTATGCAAACATACATCGCTAATTGCTTATAGTTGCAGGAAGATATCTAGGAGCTAATAGAGATAAAAATCCATCGCAAAAAATGTGTGATGTTAGAGAGCAGGGCGGTCAGTGAAAGCCAGTAAAGTGATTGACATGATTAAACACCATGATGACCCCACAGTGTTCAGGAATCTCTTGGCTGTCTCCGCATCCAATACGAGCCCTATTACCATCAAAACGAAAACAGAGTGACTCAAAGCCAATGACATAGTCGCTTGGGCATTTTGAGATGCCCAAATCAGGATATCGTTGGGTTTGAGATACTTTATTTTCCACTTGTTTCTTCTATGGCAGTAATATCATCCATAAAAAAGTACACGGTGATGGCAGTATCAGGTTCCGGCTCACCTTCATTCCCTCCGAGCAGATTGTTTCACCCCTCATTACCAATTCCCTAGCCCTCATGAAGATGAGTTGAGAAATGTTACACACCCACCTGATCCCTATTTCCAGTGCTTGTCAGTTGTTCGTAAATTACTTGGAGGTAAACCTTATGACTACTGATCCAAGTTATCGCCTAAGAATGCCCCTCATACATCCAACTGGTATTTAACATATAAATTCATAGCCTCATGAATTGGAATTTATTAAATGCCTATCATGTATGTATTTCCACATAAATGAAACAAGTTTTCTCCACACACTTCAATTTATGATTTCCCCCTTCTGCAGAATGTTCAAATAGAACATATATCACATGTTTGTGCATTGTAAAATTCATAATTTCTCAGGTCTTATGGGATACTTTTCGCATTTTCTTGTTACATTCTCTATTTTCTTTTACATTTTTCATTTTGGGGGCTATTTTCTTGTAACATTCCCATTTTTTTGTACACTTTTTTTTTTGGAGGACTTTTTACCTTTTTTCAATCTTTCACTGTCCCTATTAAATGCAACACCCGTTCGTTCAACATGTCTTATTCATTGCCATACGACAGTGCAGTGGTACTACTGGTTGTATCCGTGGAGTAAACCCTGATCGTCATCTGGTTTGGTTGCATTGAAGACAAAATGATGTATTTTGTCTATCGGAGCTGCAAGCAGTGCTGCGATTGTGGTGCTCTGGAAACATCAGCTTCTAGAAATGCTGTTTTTTGGTAGGTTCTGCTGCTGTCCACCGATCTCTCTTTCTCTTTCTCTATCTCTCCTACTCTGTCTCTATTCTGTTCACCCTTTCCAGTCCTCAATAGAAGGCCCTCGTGTGGCCCTTAATGCTACACCTGTAACATTTGGACTCTCTGCAATGCATCACCAGTTCACTTTCAGTACCAACGATAGGACCCAGTTCCAGCATGGCCTTGTGTTCATCGGGGTTCATTAGAAATTCGATATCCTTACATATCTGTCCCGTCCACCTTTCAATTATAGCCCCTTCGCCTCTCACCACCAGCTCGAATTTTTCCCCAAATGTGATTATGATCTAAGGTTCTTCGCCATCAACCATGTCCTTGAACGTGGCACTCGAATTGTGTTGTCCCAAGTATTTTAGCACTACACTAAAGTTGTTATTATTATTGCGTGATTCTAAACAGGTCCATCCACGACAACCTCCAACTCATACGATACATCATAGACAGTGTTGTTAATAGAGTTGGGGCCCTGATCAATTTTGATCATTCGAAAGCTTTCGATTGGGTCGACCATTTTTACTTGACAGCTGCCTTGAAAACGGCCGGTTTCAGGCCCATTTTCAGAGGCCGTATCACAGCCATGTACAGCGGCATCTACTCAATGATCAGAGTAAATGGGAATCACTTGGAAACGTTTAGCATCACGTGCTCGGACCGTCAGGGGTGTCCCCTCTCACCTCTTCTGTACGTTCTGGCTCTCGATGCACTGTTGCGGAAGCTGGAGTAGTTGAGGGGCATCCCTTTTGAACTGGGACAGCGTGGTTAGGCCGTGTCGGCGTATGCGGATGGCTTCACCATCATGGTGTCAGAGGCCACCGACGTGGAGGTGGTCGGCACCATGATGAAGATATACGAGCTGGTGAGAAGAGTAAAGATTAATCTCGATAAGTCGATGGGCTTACAGCTCGGCACCTGGAGAATCAAGTCCATGCCGTCGGACGGCACCGTGGGGTGCTGTACCGACGGACCGGTTAAACTCCTCGGGGTCTCGTTCGGTCCCGACCTCCAGATTGACCGGGATTGACCGGGATTGGGACATGGGCCTAGAGGAAACTATCTCTGAAATGTCGGGCCATGAGGGGAAAGCTTACGTCGCCTCCATCAGTGTTTACCGGCTGACTTGTGTGGCTTGACCCAGTTTCCGTCTGACCAGACTGGGGCGTCTGCTTTTCGACTTCTTCTGGAATGGACACGTTCCACTGGTCAGACTGTCCATCTGCTGCAACCACCTTCTGCGTGGCGGGATGCACATGACGTGGCTGCTGATGGGCAGACACGCACTGAGGATGCGCTACATTCAGGAAATCCTGGACGGTGAGCTGGTGTCGTCAACTTTCGGGATGCCCGTCTTTCGGAGCTGCAGTCTTCGTTGGAACAAAGACCGAGACTCGGTGACTGTCATCTTGAATGTCGTCAGGCCAGGCCAGGGATTTCTAGAAATCGTTCATAGGCCCTGGACCAAAAGTGCTCCTGAAAAGACCAGCCAATTGATTTCCCTCGACGCCCAGCGTTTTCCCGAGGACGTCGTCGATCGTGCCACCCCTAAACCTCTATAGAACGCCAAGGTGTAACTTTCACTGACCGCATTACCCGATTGGTAGAGGGCTGTGAGCGCCTGACGACATTCATGATGCCAGGCGCCCATTCTTGGTCATCGCTTGTCCCAGGACTGCAGCTCCGTCAAAGAGACGAGCTGTGGAAAAACGTGCAGGACAAAATGCGACCACACCAGCTCACCGCTCAGCAATCTTGGTAGATGCCAAAGCCAAAGCGCATGTCTGCAAATCAGCAGCTACAGCATACTGAGCCCTCCGCGCAAAGGCTGTTGGCAGCAGATGACCAGTGGAACGCGTCCTTTCCACAAGAACTGGAAGAGCAGATTCTCCAGTCTGGTGAGACGAGAACTGGGGCAAGACACAACGGTCAGGCGGTAATATATAACGGAGGCGACGTACGAGTTCGCCAACTCTGCCCAACCTCTCAGGGATCGCTTCCCCTCAGCCTATTTCTGTGTGAGCCTGGCCACTCTGCTTCAGACCCCGGGCAATTTAACCGGTCCTTCGGACCAGCGTCCCATGACGCTGTCCGAAGCCATGGACTTGCCTCTCCAGATGCCGAGCTGCAAGCCCACCGATTTGTCCGACTTAATTTTCGTTCCTGTCATCGTCTCGTATTCCTTTAGAATTGTGCCGACCACCTCGATTTCCGTGGTGACTGACACCATTACGGTGACGTCGTCCGCATATCCCGACACAGATTCTCCACATCCCAATTCGAACGGGATGCCCCTTAGCCACTCCAGTTTCCGCAGTAATGACTCGAGAGCCAGTACTTAGAGAAGATATGAGAGGTGTAATCCCTGACGGACCGAGCGCGTGATACGAAATGGTTCTGAAAGATGGCCGTTTACTCTGACCACCGAACAGATGCCGCTGTACATTGAAGCAATCCAACATCTGCATACGGGACCGAAACCAGCCGCCCTGAGGACAGACACCGAATATCAATGGTCGACCCTATCGAAAGCTTTCGATTTATGCAAATTGATCAGAGCCCCACCGAAGCCAGTTTGGTTAGCCACCCGCTCTATTATGTATCGTATGAGGTGGAGACTTTCATGGATAGATCTGCTCGGGATTGCACACGTCTGTGTTTTTCTGATCAGACTACCGACGACAAGCGCCAACCTCTTCGTTAACACTTTGGCCAAAATCTTAAACTCTGTGTTCAACAGAGTTATGAGACATAAATTATCAATGATGTCCCCCTTGTTCGGGTCCTTCCTTAGCAGTGGCACTACTCCTCGGCTCACAGAACTGGGAATCCTCCAATTCTGCTGCAAGATGCAGTAAATGTCTGCCAGGAGGTCGCCGGGCAAGTCTGGCATGCGAACATAAAGCACGTATGGTAGACCATCGAAACCAGGCGATTTGTCTCTCGAACGACCACTCCCGTATTACTTCAGCTGTTATCGTCTTTTCGCAGCACTCCGCATCGTTCGCCGAATGTCGTGGCAGCCCATGGAGGTAGGCATTAAAGTCCACCTCTGTGTCCGACCGGCCACCTACCCCGAACAGTTGAGCTGAGTGATGCTGAAAAGCCACGCACATCTGCTTGGAACACAGTAGCACAAGCCCATCCCGATCCGTCAGAGACAGAATTGTGGATTTTGTTTCCACGTTGCGCCTCTCCCACTCGGGTCCATCGAACGGCTTTCGTTCCTTTATGCTTTTATACACGTGCCTTTGCTCTGACAACGCATCCTTCGTGTTTCGCGTTGAGGAAATGGTCAAGGGGCATTCTCGCCGCTAGCACGTCGGTCGCGATGCATTTCCTAATCGACTCTTCTAAATTACCCACTAACTCCCCCTCTAATCTATTTCTTTTTATCACTAGTTCCTTGTTAAAACATATAGATTCTGTTCTAATCGCCCAAAATCAGGAAACCCCACAAACGGTTGTCATCAACCACCTAACTAAATTTCTAATCCGGTCTCTGTAATCTTGGCGCACCGCGAAAGACGCGTTCAGCTTCCAGTGACCACGTCCCTATCTATGACGCATATCTATGTCGACCGTACAGATCACAAATTGTTGGACTGTGTTGCCCACCACTATGAATTGTGGACAACCTATGCTATCCCTATCTGCTAGCCTACAGAATACTCTATCTAAATGTGATCTGGATACCCGATGCTGTTTGACAATGTCCACATTGGCGCATTCGGGAAATCCAGTCGGTATCTGTCAGACAGTTATAAACGATTGAGCAGGTTTGCGAGGCTTTTCCCCCACCTCTCCTATCAGCTAGCCCCATACAGTCCAAACTAGCATCCAAGATGGCGTTCCAATCACCCACTAGAACGAAAGAGTGCGACGTTCCCAGGAAAACCTCTAGACGCCTGAAGAAATCTGGCCGCCCTGCCCCTGTCAGGGCGTAGACGGCCACTAGTCTGCAGGCACCACCTTCGCTACAGTTCACGTCTGGGACCAACGACTTACCGTTTGGGTCCAGGAAGATCGTCCGTACCTCGAGATCCGATGTTTTTTCGAAAATACACAGCCACTCCACCACCACCCATTCTAGGCCGGCTAAGGGATGCATATACATCGTAGCCGTCGAAGATGGGTCCCGCTGTGTGTGTGTCGGAAACCCTGGTCTCACTGACTGTAACCACATCTATATCTGGTAACCAGAGGTCGTTGTGTAGGCTACTCTGCTTCCAGCACGACCCCAGGCCACGTGCATTTACGCAACCCACTCTCAGAGCTGCCATGTTGGTAGGAGAGAAGGACAAGTAAAGGGGTCACTCACCTTAATGTCTTTCCTGTTTGGCGAACGGGAGTGTCCACCTCTATGACCGTCTGGAGTTTTTAATTAGCCTGTTGGGGGCCACGACGTTGGCGTTTCCAACGTCGTATGGGAATCTCTTATTTGTATAGGTAGGGAGCCTGATAATGTTTAGATTTTTCGGGATTTTGAGTGTACTTATGCGTAATGCCTCCCCCTCCGTCTCAATGTCCCACTTTTTGTGCTATGTAATACAGCAATTCTTTATTTTTTGTCTTACCAGCACAAAATTGGGTGGGGGTACCATTTCTTGTTGTTGTTGTGAGTGGAGTTGTGTGTTTGGTTGGTGTTGTTGGGGTTGTGTGTTTGTCTGCTGCAGTTGCTCTTGTGTGTTTGTTTCTGTTGTGTTCGTGTGTTTTCTTTTGGTTGCTGCTGGTGGAGGTGGTGGTGGTGATTGTGCATTTGTTGTTGTTGTAGATTTCGTTGACTCTGGGGAATTGGGTGTAGTGTCTTCTGTATGTGTTTTTTCTTTTTCGTTTTGTATTTATATCTGTTTATTTTTGTTGCTTTTTGGGTTCCCCTCCCTCACCGCAAGATGAGGCTGGCGGTAGGGGTTATGTTTTCGTGTGTGTGTATATGTCTATATTTATGCATATTGCAGTTGGAGAGAGAGGGGAAGTGAGAGAGGGAGTGCTGGTTTAAGGTTCCCCCTGGGTGGTGGGTTTGGTTGCTGTTGGTGTTGTTACTGTTGTGGCAGTTCTTCATGCAAGATGAGGTTGGCGGTAGGGGTGGTTTTCGTGTGTGTATATGTCTATGTTTGTGCATATTGGAGGGGGCGAGCGAGGGGAAGTGAGAGAGGGGAATAGAGAGAGGGAGTGCTGGGTTGGGGTTTCCCCTGGGCTGTGGGTTTTGTTGTTGGTGGTGTTGTTATTGCTGTGGCAGTTCTTCATGCTACTGCTTTTGCGGACGGCCCTGGTGATGCGGATCTTGTTGGTGTTGCTGCTGTTTCCGTTGTCACGGCCACTGCTCCCACTACCGGTACCGCCTCTGTTGCTATTGTTATTGCTGCTGTTGTTGGTGCTGATGCTGACGTTGATGTTTTTGTTGTCGCTCCTTTATTTTTTATTCTTGCTGATGTTGCTGTTGCTGCCGCGTTTGTTGCACGTTGTTGTTGTTGCAGCGATGGTTTCCTCTTATGGTTGTGTGGGTAGAAGGCTCTCAAGTGGTCAGTGGCACCACACACATGACATTTTAACTTTCGGCCCTTCAACCACACGTGCAGCTCTCTCCATTCGGCAGGGAGATGTGGTCTGGGATTCTTTTCAGATTATCTGGCCTCACCTCTATCAGGTCTCCCGCCCCGTCTTCTGGGCATCAAGCAGGGTGTCGCATCCCTCTTGCACCACACAGGATACCATCCACCAGAGATCGAAACCTGGTGGGATATCTTTATTCGGGCAGTTATTCTGCCCATGTACATTGGGTAGAAGGGGAAGTCTCCACTCCACCAGAGGACCAAGGAGTGTTGCAGTGCGGGTGGCCTCAGTCATGAAAAGGACCTATACGCCCCCGTACTGCTTGGCCCTGGACACGTGCTGAAAGTGCTGCCATATTCCTTTGAAGGTCTTTTCTAGCTTTGCATTCGTCACCGTTTCCAGGCGACGGCTCTTCGATAATAAATTGTTCCCTTCGATATCTCTTCTATGATTTATGATGGCGGTGCCCGGATGGCTTTCCTCCCTTCTATTGTTCGATAACGTGCGGCATCCTTGAGCCTTGCCCTCTTATCGTCTAGTGAGAGTTTGAAAAGCTCCCTATGCTCAGCCACTCTCGCAAAGTAGACCCTGCCCGAGGCTCCTCCGCCGCTGTTGCCGCTGTTGCTCGTGGCACTGTCATTTGGGTTGGAGACGCCATCACCGCCACCGCTGCCACCTCCGCCGCTGTCGTTCACTCTGCTGCAACTACCGATGCTGCTGCCGCTGCTGCTGCTGCCGCTGCTGGCGTTGCTACCGCTGCTACCGCTGCGCCCGCTGCTACCGCTGCGCCCGCTGCTGCCGCTACTGTGGCTGCTACCGCTGCTCCCGTCATCGCTGCCAATATTACCGTTGCTGATACTGTTGTTGGAGCTGCTGCGGTTGTTGTTGCAGCTGATGTTGTTGTTGCTGTTGCTCTTGTTGATGATGCTGTTAAAGCCGCTGTCACTCTTGTCGTTACCAATGTTGTTGTTGTTGCTGCTGTTGTTGATGTTGTTGCTGCTGTTGTTGTTGTTCTTGTTGTTGTTACTGTTGTTAAAGTACCAGCCGCTCAGTTCACTGTTACTGCCGCCGTCACTGCTGCTGCTGCTGATGTTGTTGTTGTTGTTGTAATTTGTGTTGTTGTAGTTGCTGTTGTCCATGTTGTTGTTGCTGTTGTTCGTGTTGTTGCTGCTGTTGCCTGTGTTGGTGTTGCAGTTGCAGCGCCTACCACCGCACACTGCAGCAGTGCGAGAGGATTCTCCACCACCATCATCACTATCACTCCCGCAAACGAATGTGGTGGTGGTGGTGGTCGTGTTAGGAAGAAGAGGTGCCAACTCATCATCGTGAAGATTGATAGTGGGAGAAAGCACCTCTCCCCTCACCATCTCATAAAGTCTATCGGTGGGTGTTGTTTTTTTTCTTGATGGCATAATTTGGCAAAGCGAATAATAATTAAAATAAGCAACATGTATTGTTTAAAAGTAACCCCAGAGGTATCACATTCGGACATACCATTGTTACACAGTGGAGCAGGGGTCCCTATTGAGAAGTTCCAACACAAATCTCAAACCAAAAGAAAATTATTCAACACAAACAAACGAACCATGTCAGAGCCGAAGCGTAGCACATCCAAAACAAACGAAGACCAATAATAATAATAATAATGATTTCTTTTATTGGGCACAAGGGCCTGAAAAACATTAAGGACGATACAAAGGCAAGGACAGTGGGGGTTTTACAAAGTGGGGGGTAATAATAATAATAATAATAATCGTTTCTTTATTTGCCACAAGGGCAGCAAAAGTACAAAAACATAGAATCGAATATGAGAAAATAGTCATGTAACCCAACACTATAAAAGTAAATGAAATGAAACGTACCATTAGAGGGACAGATACAAGGTGGTAATGAGGGAACCCTATAGATCCCGAATTACCCTTATTGCAAAGGGGAACTGCTCTTTCCCAGCTATGTTCCCCTGTTTACAGGCTCATTCACTTGGGTCATACTCACCACTTTCACCCACCACTCAGCAAATTTACTAGAGGTCAGACCCCCCTATTCCACCAGCACATTCCTCTTGAAATGGTATTTGAAGAAGTTGATAAAGGTTTGGTCAAAAAACAAAAGTGTCTGCCCTCAGTCCTTTCAATCTTGCGACCTCTTTCGCGATAGCTACCAGACAAAGGAAACTACCTGCCCTTTCTGTCCAACGAAAGGCGTCGAAAAGATTGTGGACAGACCCTACTGACAGTATTTTCGTTTCTGTAAAGTTTATGCCAAACCAGCAACACCCTAGATTGCACTAACAGACCAGGGATTTCTGGGAGTTGCCCATAGTCCCCTGGCTAAGAATCCGCTGAAATAGACAACTCCGTTCAAATTCGTCGTCGCGCAGGTTCTTCCCGAGAACCTTGTCGATTATAGCTGCCACTACGCTTCCTTATAATGCTTGTTTGGACGTCATACCGACTGCATTTTCTGCAGTCTCACCGCTTAGCTGCTCATGATCAGCTAGGTTATACTGATTCCTCCGTTCAAATGGTGTTTAGCAGTATTTGGTCCTTCTAACTATGGAAACACAACCTTTCCATCAAAAGCGAAAAAGCAGACTCTCCAATCTGGTTCGATGAAACCTGGAGCAACGCACGTCGGTCGAGAGATAATATATTATGGTGCTGATGTAGGCATTTGCCTCCTCTGCCTGACCTTTTTGGGATAGCGTTTTCTCAGACAATTTCTGGGTGAGACTAGCTAGCCAGCTTGTAACATCATCCCAGTTCCTATCTACCTGGAGGTCTGAACCGAACTAAACCTCACGCATCTTCACCGAACCGTCGGTCTAGCAAGAGAAGACGCTGCCGTTCGCTGGGATGTATTTTCTGCTTCAGTTGTCGAGTTACATGTCCACTGACTAGTGATGGTTAATGAGTACTCTTGTTTCCATCTCATATTCCTCCAGTATGTTGCAGGCCACCTCAATTTCCGATGTGTGCGACACCATGAATGTGATGTTGTCCTCGCTAGCTAACACGGTTCTCTTACGTCCCAGTTCAAGGGGTGTGCCTCTCAGCATGACCAGCTTCCGCAGCCGTGGGTCAAGATCCAAAACGTACAGAAGTAATGATAGGCAACACTCGTGACGGAGCGAACGCGCGATATCATATGGTTCCAAACGGTGGTCATTTAGTGCCACCACCGAGCAGATGTCTCTACGGGGGGTTCTTATTATTTCCACTCCGACCAGTAGTGTTCCCCTCCTCCCTCATCGGATTTCCACTTGTATTCAAGTTCCATATCTTCCCTATCGGTTTTTCATGTGACTATGCTAGTCATTGAAAATGCTACATCTCTTTGTGTCCCTATTATATTCATTCTTCAGATTGTTTTCATTGGGTAGTCCTTTTTGGTTGTTATCTGTATCGATGTGGTTATGGTAGTGAATACTTAAGGGGTAATTGTTTAAAGAAAAATTATAATGTATAAGGCAACGGTATGCAAGATCGATGGACTGGGAAAACTTTATCGGAGCAACAAGTGGAACAGTTAAAGCAAGGTATACACAGCATATAGTGTCTTTCCGTATCGTATATACAAGGAATACAACATCTTTGTCGCGGCATATTTTGAATCTAAAGAGAAAAATATAAACCTAAATATAAATGGTGCAATAATACAGTGTACCACCCAGGCGTAAATGGTTCTGGGAAGTTCCCACTGTGCGTCGCGGAAAATATATACATCATTACGCAACAACTATGCATACTCAATAAGAGAAATGAAATCGTATCATGCTATAGACATCGAAATAAATGTGTTTATTGTTCCTAATTACAGACAGTGTGTCTATCCTAAGGTGAGGTAGTAGTGGAAGTTCCGCAGAATGGCAGTATGATAGTAATCAACAACAGTTTTGCCATCACAAGAGTATATTAGTATTCACTATATTAAAAACACCGATACTATTATCAAAGCGTATAGACCAATAAAAGCAAACTAACCAATGGTTGACCAATGAAAACAAAGCATTGTAAACGGTTGAATATTTAGCATGGGCATCTAAAATAATGTAGAGCATGAATCTCAAGTAGCGGCCTGGCCTCAGTATAAGGGGATATATTAATAAACTCTACACCATGCAATTCAGTAACACGTTCCTCTTTCGCTTAGAAACTTTAATATATATATATATATATATATATATGGGTGTGTGTGTATGTGTGTGTGTATACTCATACATATATAAGCTCGCGTATCTAACATGCAAGTGCAGAGTTCCTCGTAATATAATTACATATGTGACTGTCACACTAATTAAATTTTCGAACAGTCGACTTGTCTCTTATATCTAAGGCTAACTGTTGATACAGTAGTAGCCTAAATGTGTATTGCTTCAATGTCTAGGAGGAAGGTGAACATCGAATAAACATTGAAACGATAATTTATGTATTATATATATATGTGTGATGTGTGTGTGTGTGTGTTGTATATATAAAAATATACTTTTTTCTGTGTGTTTTTTTGTTTTGTCTTTTATGTAAAATATTATCATTAACAGATAGTTAGAACTTTTTCAGTAGTAAATCTTAGACAATATTATAATATCTATTAATTTTCTCTTAAATCTTAACATATATAAAACTATACTGCAATATAGTCATACTATAGTTGTGGCTCTAACATATATTTTCTGTAATTTCACATAATATCTTCATTCTTTATTGTTTTTCTTATCTCATA
>JAOPJM010287462.1:0-12087 GCA_027124095.1 Muusoctopus leioderma | reverse complement strand
ATAATCCCATGGAAATTTTTCTTTTGAACACTGACTTGCATCTTTCGAATAGTATTAGCCATCTTTTCTCGATTTCATTTTCTCATATTTTATATATGTCTAATATTGATATCTTCTATTGTCACAAGTCCAAAAATTTGTAGGAGAGGGATATAATCAGTTGAATCAATACCAGTATATTATTGACTCTAAGGCAAAGTGGATGCTGGCAGGATTTGCACTCAGAAAGCAAAGGTACACAACCAGATAGCACAAAACATTTACTCCGGCATTCTATTATATCTACTACTCCACCACCCTATTTATGTCTATATGAACTCTGTGTATATGTGGTTGGTAAGTTTATATTTTCAGTTTACATAACCTATACATACATAGACACATACTAGTGTAAAATGCAAGTTGAGCTCTAATGAGTGTCTGAATGTAAATGTGTATCTTGATTAGACACAACAGGAATTTTCTGAACAATGTCTATGGTAAATAGCATTAGGCAAAGCTTTGAACAAATAGATACAATTTGGCATTGAGTTGATGAAGCTGAAGTTCATTGTTGTGAAAGGAGAATTCTATCATGTTTGCTACTTCCACAAATATCTTTATTTATTATCTTAAGACATATTTAAAAAGTACCATCAGAGATTTGCAAATATTCCATTAGTAAATTGACGTAAACTTGTAGAGCTTAAGAAGTTTGTTTAGCATTTTACTCCAGATAAGAGACTGGATTTTATAGATATCAGTTCTGTGGTAGATAAAGTATTCCAATGGGATGAGATTTACTGGCAGCTTTACCTCAAGGGGTTTTTGAAGAAGTATACAGGCCAGCATTGTTCTTCAGGTGCATAAAATGCTATTGTGCAGTGGTTCTTAAGAAATGTCAGTTATAAGAAACACCTTGGGCAAATGTCTTCTACTATAGCCTCGAGCTGACCAATGCCTTGTGAGTGAAATTGGTAGATGGAAACTGTATAGAAGCCTGTTGTGTGTGTGTGTGTGTGTGTGTGTGTGTGTGTGTGTGTGTGTGTATATGTATGTATGTATGTATGTATGTATGTATGTATCTATCTGTCTGTCTGTCTTCTATCAATCTGTCTTCTGCCAATCTGTCTGTCTATCTACCCATCTATCAACCCATCCATCCATTCATCCGTCTATCTCTCCCTTTAATTCTGAATTCAGATCCATCTAGATGCAACTTTGCATTTTATTCCTCCCCACTTCTATGTTCAATATATAATGGGACAATTCAAATAATTGTACTCTGCAAACAAAACCTGACTTTGTGAAAATTCAAAAGAAATATAAACACATACATTTATATACATACATGTTTATGTAAATACATAGATGTATGCACCCACACATATCTGCCTAGTTTTCCTACTCACTGTTTTCGATGCATGAAGATACATTTTGAAATAGTCTCTAGGGTTGTAACTTATTTAACCATTCTTCTTGGTTATCCAACAGAAATGTTAAGGTTTTACAAATAATTTTTATTTTAATTATCCATCATTCTGTTCGTTTCCCTGAAGTCATATACAACACCATCTACTTTACTAATCTATCTCCACTCAAGCACATCAGATGACCAAACCACTGTAGTCTTCTCTATCTGATAACATTCTCAACGTTGAACTAACTAAGCATTGTGGCTGTATATACAACACCATATACAACACCATCTACTTTACTAATCTGTCTTCACTCATGTACATCAGATGACCAAACCACTCTAGCCTTCCCTATCTGATTACATTCTTAACATTGAACTGACTAAGCATTGTGGCTGTAAGTTTAATTAATTATATCTATCAAATTATGATATTGCCATTTTAAATGTTGTTATAACATTTATAGATCGGGTTTCATTATCATAGTGTATCACACAACATGGGTAAACATTGTTATATACTCTGTAGCATGGGCTAGCATAGCTATATACCCTATAAGATGAGCCAACATAGCAGTATGCCTTGTAACATGGGCAAACTTCACATTATGCATGGCCTATTAAAGTACTATGCTCTGTAACATGGGCTAAGGTTGCAATATGTCCTGTAATGTGGCCTAACATAGAAATATGCTATGAAACCTAGGTAAACCTTGCAATATACTCTGTAACATGGGCCAACATAACAATATACCTTGTAACATGGGCAAACATAGCAATATACCCTATAATATGGGCAAACATAGCATTATACACGGCCTATTAAAGTACTGTGCTCTGTAACATGGGCTAAGTTTGCAATATGTTCCTCCTGTCTATCTTCAACTCACAAATCTGACATTCTTCTAGTTAATATTTTCATTTTACTTGCATGTTCCTCCTTCATTATTGCAACAAACTTGCTCTGTCATTACCTATTCTTCCTGTTAAACACTGTCAGTGATTGTTGTCTCCTCTCTGTCTGTTTTACAGAGTTATGTTCCATAATGTTATCTTGTCCTCTGAAATCAGTCATTGAAATGGCAATGTACAGCAATTGTGATGTTAATCTCCTACAATGGCACACATGTTACTAGATGTTTTCTAATGCTCTTCTTAATGAATGTACTTTATTGTATAAAACAATTGATTTTTTATTAATTTGCTTAGTAATTCTTAGAATAATCTGATTGATGCAACATTTACCAAAGTCTATGGACTTTATTATACACATAGATGATAATGTTAATGCCGTTCTCTTTCTCAGTAATTGCTTCACTACTTATCTTTCTACTTGCTGTGTTCTACATTGTAGCCATATTTTTTTTTAACTTCCTTCATTTCCATTACCTTCCTTCTGCTGATTAAGTGTGTTATAGTTCACCATTACTACTTCACTTAACTTTTCTAACCAATTTTAAAGAGTTACCTGTTGAAACCAATTTTATTGGCAGGAAGATGTTGTTAAAACCAGAGGGGGAATATTTCAATGAATTATTTTGTTTTAAATTATTACTAAATACAAGTTGCGCATAAACGACTATGTATTTATCCTTTCATAAATATATTATATTGACTTCCAAAATATATATATATTTTTATTCCTTACTATTTATAGCAATTAATTACAGTACAGTGTACCGACCAGCATATGCAGTTTTCTGAATAAATCTTATTACATTTCTAGTAAAAAATTCCAGCTTCACGTGCACATATATTTATGCAAAATTTCTGTACATAATCTTTATATAATTTGCAATATTCCTATATAAGTTGTGTATTATTTAAATAGCACTGTGTCAATTACATATTGAAATATATATATTTAGCTTACTTGTTTAGAATTCACCATTATAACAAAATAAATTCAGATTTTTTGTTTTTCTTAAGTAAAAATATTGCTTATAATTATAACGACAACAACAACAACAACAGCAATAATAATGATTGTTGTTTCTAACATAGGCACAAGGTCAACAACCCAAGTACTTTACTGGTACTTTATTTTATTGACCCTGGAAGAATGAAAGGCAAAGTTGACCTCGGGTTTTGAACTCAGAGCACAGTGAGTCGGAACAAATACTGCAAGGAATTCTGTCCAACTCGCTAACAACTCTGCCACTTTGCTGCCTTAATAATAATATTAATAACAATAATAATAATAATAATTGTTTATAATTTAGGCACAATTCCAACAATTCCAGTACTTGACTGGTACTTTATTTTATCGACCCCGGAAGGATGAAAGGCAAAGTTGACCTCAGCGAGATTTGAACTCAGAGCGCAGTGAGACAGAAAGAATACGACTCTGCCAATTATTCATAATAATAATAATAATAATAATGATTTCTTTTATTTGCCACCAAGGCGACGGATAAGGGGCAATCACAAAGACAGACATAAAGTGTAGAGATTTACACATAGAATCGAATGAGTTCAGAAAAAAAAATGCATGAAATATAAGTATACATAGTATACAAATTTTGGTGATGATGCAGTCTTCCTGATACAGGAGGACCTCAATCTAAGGCCAGTCGAGGAGCCCCACAAATCCAAGCTCACCTTGACCACCAAGGGCAAGTGCCCTCTCCAACTGTCATTCTCCAACCTACAGGCGTACATTTAGAGCAGTCCCATCTCCTCTTGCCATTTTCGCCACTCACCCACCTTTCGTCAAATTCACATGACGACAGCACCTCCCTCTCCACCCTCACCTTCCTTTTCAAGTGAAAATTGAAAAAGTCGATGAGGGCTCGACCAAAGAGGAAAGTGTTTGTCCTCAGACCTCTCAACCTTCTCCACCACACAACTTCTTTCACTGTAGCCACCAGACAGGAAAACTGCCTTCCCTGCCCGGTTAAAGGAGGACGGTGGGGTAATCATCATGATGGACTTGGCCAACAGCCAGATCTGTCCCACATGTAACAGCAGCTATTCGACAAAACTCAACAAGTCAGCAATGCCTGGATACTGAACGAGAGCGTGCAGAATGGTTTCGTTGCTCTGCACGCATTTCGGACAGGTCTGTAGAGTTTATTCTGAACTGGTAGAGTTTATCCTGAACTGGTAGCACTACCAGGCCAACGACTTCTGAAAGTTATCCATAGAGGTCCCCCACCCGAATGTTCTCCGGAACAGACTAGCCAGTTCGTTTTCATCGATGCCCAGTTTCCCCCAAGAACATCGTTGCTCTTCCTCTCCACTAACCCTCTATAAATTGCTAGAGTGGAACTTGCATCGATCCAATTGCCTGACTGGTAGAGGGTGGTGAGCACCTGATGACATTCCAGTTGCCCAGTCTCAGTCTTTGCTTCGCCCAGGACTGCAGCTCTGTCAAGGAGATGAGCTGCGAAAAGACGTGACTCACGAACAGTAACCACAACCGCTCACCGTCCATGAATCTCTGCTTGTGGCGCAGCCTGAGCGTGGTATGTCTGTTCATCAGCAGCCATGGCATGCCTAGCCCGCCACGTAGAGGATGTTGGCAGCAGATGGACTGCCTGACCAGTGGAACGTGTCCCTTCTACAAGAAGTCAAAGTGCAGATGCTCCAATCTGGTCAGACGGAAACTGGGGCAAGGCACGGTAGTCAGGCGATAAACAATAACGGGAGGCGATGTAGGTATTCACCACCTCTGACCGACCTTTCAGGGAAAAACTTCCTTTCGGCCAATATCTGGGTAAGACTGGCCACCCTGCTCATTACCTCGCCCCAGTTCCTGGAGGTTGGGACCAAACCAGACTCCCAGCAGTTTAATCTGTCCGTCGGTCCGGCACACCATGATGCCATCCGACTGCATGGACTTGCCTCTTCAGGTGCTGAGATGCAGCCCACCGGCTTTGTTGGGTTGATCTTTGTGCTTGCTACTGCCTCATATTCCTTCAGCATGGTGCTGACCGCCTCCACTTTGGTGGCGTTTGACACCATGATGGTGACGTCGTCCGCATATGCCGACACTGCCTTCCCGTGCTGTCTCAGTTTGAAAGGGATGCCTCTCAATCACTCCGGCTTCCACAGCAGTGGCTCGAGAGCCAGCACGTACTGAAGAGGTGAGATGGACGGAGCACGCGATGCTAAATGGTTCCGAGAGGTGGCTGTTTACTCTGACCAGCAAGCAGAAAGGGCCTGTTTTCAGAGACTGGATCGCTGCAATGTACACATTGCAGCGATCCAGCCTCTGAAAACGGGTGCAAAACCGGCCGCTTTCAGAACAGCTGCCAACTCTATTGAACGATGGTCAACTCTATTGAAAGCTTCCGACTGAATGATTTCTTTTATTTGCCACCTTGGTGACGAATGAGGGGCAACCACAAAGACAGACATAAAGTGCGGGATTTACATATAGAATTGAATGATGGGAGGGGCGGAAACAAAAATATGAAATATAAGTATACATGGTATACCAAGGCGGTGAAATATAAGTATACAAGTATACCAAGGCGGTGCCCCAGCATGGCCCCAGTCCAATGACTGAAACAAGTAAAAGAGTAAAAGAGTAATGGTTTACAAATGTTGATGATTATGTAGTCCTGATACAGGAGGACCTCCATCTATGTCCAGTTGAGGAACCCCACAGATCCAGACACTGAACAAGTGCATACAGAATGGTTTCATTGCTCTGCAGACAGGTCCGTCTGATGGCACTTCCATGCCTGTAGAGTTTATCTTGAACCAGTAGCACTGACTGCCAGGCCAATGACTTCTGGAAGTTATCCATAGTGGTCCCTGACCTGAAAGTTCTCCAGAACAGACTAGCCAGTTTGCTTTTTGGTGACGCCCAGAACTGTCGTTGCTCTTCCTCTCCACTAACTCTCTATAGATTGCTAGAGTAGAACTTCCATCGATCCCATTGTCTGACTGGTAGAGGGTGGTGAGCGGCTGACGACATTCCAGATGTCATTTGGCCAGTCTCGGTCTTTGTTTCACCCAGAACTGCAGCTCCGTCAAAGAGACCCGCTCACCATCTAGGAATATTTGCAGGTGGCGCTGCCTTAATGTGTGTCTGCACATCAGCAGCCATGGCATGCGTAGCCCAGCACACAGAGGGTGCTGGCAGCAGATGGACCGCCTGACTAGTGTAACGTGTCCCTTCCAAAGCCAGCTCTGTCCCCACTGAAGCCAGCTCTGTTCCCAACCCTCTCTGTGATGTATCGCATGAGGTGGAGGTTGTCATGGATGGACCTGTTTGGGGTCGCGCACGTTTGCACTTCTCCGACCAAACCACTGATGACAAGCAGCGCTACTACGCCCTGGTTCACAGAACTGGGAATTCTATCATTCTGCTGTCAGTTGCGGTAGACGTCTGCCAATAGGTCAACAAACAAGTCTGGTATGTACGTATGATGCTTGTAGGGCAGACCATCCAGACCTGGTGATTTGCCCCTAGTGCAGCCGCTCATCGCCTCCCATATTTCAGTGGGTATTATTGGCTTTTTGCAGCACCTTGCTTCTTCCGTTGAGAGTCACAACAGGACATCGAGGTAGGCAGTAAAGTCTACTGCCGCTCTTTCCTCCAACACATCTGCCTGGAACCGAATAGCACGTACCCATCTCTGTCCTTCAAAGACTGAATCTTGGTTTTGTTGCCACGCCGCGCCTCTGCCACTCGGGCCCATTGGACAGCTTTAGTTCCCTCGTGTTTTAGTGCACGATCCATAGCTCCAACAACGCAGCCTTCGTGTTTTGTGTTGAATAATTGGTCCAGGGCCATTCTCACTGCTAGCATGTCCGTTGTGATGCCTTTGCTAATCCTCTTCTAGCTTGCTAACTAGCTCCCCTCTCCAACCTATTTCTATTGCTAGCTCTTTACTAAACTCTACCGATTCTAACCTAATCGCCCTCTTCAGAGCACTCCACCACCAATTGTTGACGATTGTACCCGTCAACTAGCATCTAACTAAATCGCTAATCCGGTCCCTATAGTCTTTGCATGCCAGTAGAGATGCATTCAATTTCCAGTAATCGGGTCTGTCTATTGCTCCTATCTAAGTCGACCATGCAGATCACAAATTTGTGGTCTGTGTAGCTGACCAGCTTGAATTGTGGACATCCTACACTATCATTGTCAGCTGGCCTAACAAAATTTCTATCGAAATACGATCTGGACGACCAGCTGTGGTTGCTCCATGTCCCCACTGGCACATCCGGGAAGTCCAGTCGGTACCTGTCGGACAGTTGGAAACGTCCGAGCAGGTTTTCGAGGCTTTTGCACCCCCTTCTCCTATGCATTAGTCCCATATAGTCGTATCGTGCATCTAAAATGCAATTCTAATCCCCCACTAGTCCTAAAGAGTGGGATGTTGCCAGGAAAGCTTCTAGACACCTGAAGAAATCAGTAATAACTGCAGTATATACACACGAGTATATGTACACGTGCAAGCAGTTACACACACACATGAAGGCATGTACACATACAAGCTATTGTACACATACATACATCAATGTTAGTATACATATAAACAGTTGTATACACACACACACACAAATGATGTGTGCACAAACTTTAAAATAAGTGTCACAGTGTTTTCGAGTGATCAGCTTTGACCAATCAAAGGACATTTTTCTATAGCCTACCTCTTATAAATAGGCAAACTAAAATCAAAATAGTTGGTTATGAGCTACTTCCAGTGAACTTCACGACACTCGTAACTCAACATGATTTTGTTCTCGTTACTTTAACTTTTTCCGAGTCTTAATAATTCATTACCGAACTGCAGGCCAGACTCATGGCTGAACATATCATTTGAAAGAACTGATGGTAACATGTTAACCATTTTTCATTTAGCTTCTTTCGGAAGCATTATGTTTGAAATTTGAAGGTTGCGATATTTTTATGTAACCAAATGTAAATGTTAAACGTTTTTATTCTTTGTTTTTTAATCTTTATTTTTTGATAATTGTTCTTGAACAAATGCTTAACCCTTGCTGTTCATGCTGCTTTATAGTTAGACAAGTTCTGTATGATTTATTTCTGCCTTTTAATGTACAATAATATTTGATGCTAAACAAATTACACACATATTCTTCTTCGAGTCATAAATGAAGTTCGTAGAAACTTCATTGAAGTGTATTTTCTTATGTGAGAAGAATGAATACTTTTTACTCTACAAAGTTTCCTCGTGTGAGAGGATTAAATTCTTTTTACTCTGTACAAAGTTTCCTCATGTTAGAGGAATTGTATTTTTGTATGTGAGAGGAATAAATTCCTTTATTTGTGACAAGTTTTCTCATCGTTGATATTATTGCTCTGCCAAGAAGTTAAAAGAAATGCGTACTTCTCTCCATTGAGCGTTCGTTACTAATGGATGAGTAAAGCTATCTTTGCTTCTTTTCTCTCTCAGCATATTTCACTTATGTAACAAATAGAATTTTATTGTAAGCGTTTGTTACCAACGGCTGAGTAAGTTTGCCTTTGTTTCTTTTCTCTCACAGCACACTGTCATTTTTCCTTTGTGGTAATATCACAAACCTATTCATTCTACATTACCAGTCAACTCATATAATTATCTCTAAAGGATCAATATGATATGGAACAAAGGATGAAGATATTACATCCCCTGCATGTATTTAGAAAAGATGATTGTGTTCTTGTGTGGAATTTTGGAGCTGGTGAATGCTGGATGGAAGGCACTATAACACGACAGTTGGGAGCTGTACATTTTGAAGTAAGAGTTGGTAGAAGCGTGTTAGAATGACATGTAGATCAACTTCTTAAGCTTCCACCCTAGTCAGCTGAAGTATTGGTACCTTATGTTCCTACTGTTGTAGCGCCTGAGGTTCCTGTTATTCCTGGAGTATCTGAAGTTCCTGAGTTGCCTGAAGTGTCGGGTAAAGTTCCTGAATTGCCTGAGGCATCAGTTACTGCTGATTCTCCGCTGTGTGATACTGCTGTTTCTCTCAGTACATCTGAAGTGTCTGCTGTTCCTGAAGTTCACAGGTCAAGTTGAAGATATCAACTGCCCTCCCAGTTTAATGACTACTTGTGTCAGAAACACTAATTAATGGCTGGAGGCTGTTGTATTGACAAATGACTCGAAGCAGGGGAGGTAACTCCAAGGATAGTTTCCCAGCTAGTAGAGGGAGAGAACAGAGGAAGAAACAAAAAGGATGTTGAACGGCCAGGTTGGGTCTTTTGTGGACTATATATTTGAATGATGGTTTGTGACTTTCTATATAGTGTACAATTTAACTAAAAAAATACATAATAGGCACAAGGCCAGACATTTTTGGGGGGTAGGGGCATTTTATTGATCTCTGAAGGATGAAATTCAAATTGACTTTGGTGGGATTTGAAATCAGAATGTAGAGGGACGTAACTAAATACTACAAGGCATTTTGTATGCCGCTCTACTAATTTCAATAATATTAATTTCTTTTGGCCAGGCAGATGCCTATTTTCACGGTCCCACATGCTTTGATCTGGTGGGCGTAGATGATTGGCTCGTAAGGGCAGTACAGGCTATGTATAGAAGCCCAGTGAGCAAGGTGAGAGTTAATAATGAATTTAGCATTCAGGTAGGGGTCCATCAGGACTCAGTCCTCAGCCCCTCCTGTTTATCATTGTTCTCCAGGCCATCACAATGGAGTTTAATACTGGCTGCCCTTGGGAACTCCTATATGCTGATGACCTAGTACTTAAAGGCCTCAGAGTAAACTTAGCTAAGACTAAAGTTTCAGAAAGTAGGAAAGAAGACCGGCACATGATACCATCTGGGAAATGGCCGTGCTCAATATGCAGAAAAGGAGTAGGTAGAAATTCGATACGGTGCACCCAGTGTAACCGGTGGATGCACAAGAGATGTAGTGGGATTACTGGTAGGCTGACTGGGAAGACTATCTTCATGTGTGGCAGATGCAAAGGAGAAATCTGTGATAGCACATGTGAAATAAATTATCTCAACTGTTTAGAAGGCTCTCTGGAAGTAGTCAACAACTTCTTTTACCGAGGAGACCGCATCAGCAGTGGAGGTGGGTGCTCTGAGAGCATAGTAGCTAGAGTGCAAACAGGATGGAAAAAGTTTAGGGAGTTGTTACCTCTGCTGGCAACAAAGAGCTTCTCCCTCAGAGTGGAAGGCAGATTGTATGATGCTTGCGTACAAAGTGCAATTCTGCATGGTAACGAAACCTGGGCCTGGAATGCTGAAGATCTACATCGGCTTGAAAGGAATGAAGCAAGCATGCTCCGTTGGATGTGTAATGTCAGTGTGCATGGACGACAAAGCACAAATGAACTGAGAGATAAGTTGGGTATAAGAGGAATCAGATGTAGTATGCAAGAGTGAAGACTGTGCTGGTATGGGCATGTGATGCGTGTGGAAGATGCGAGCTGTATAAAGAATTGCCGGGCGCTTGATGTGGCTGAAACCCGTGGAGTAGGGAGACCTAGGAAGACATGGGACGAAGTGGTAATGGCTGACCTCAAGAAGCTAAACCTCACAAAGGAGATGACTAAAGACCGTGATGTTTGGCGAGATATAATATGGCAGAGGACACACCCTCGGTGCAAGCCTGGCATGAACTCAATATGATCCTGTCAAGTACCCCACTATCCCTTGATCCTACCCCTGCTATTCTCTAGATGATTACATCTGTCTTGTATCCCCCTCCCCAGTTCCTACCTCTCCATCAACCACAGCTCCCCTTATACTCATGCTCTGTTCTGCCCTTCCGAAATCACTACTTCTTATTGCTGTCACACCTTACACCTTGCTTTCCACCACTTCTCCCATCAAATTCTTAGCTACCTCTATCTTTACCCATACACTTACTCTTCTCCTACCCAACACCAAATATGTAGTTGTCACACAACGAATACTCTTTCTCCCTATACTCATGCTCTACCCCCTGCCCTTCTCCATGCCTCCTTCTACTCTCCCGGAATCACTACCTACCTATTCTCACCCATACTGTCACACCTTCCTCCCCCCACCCCACTTGCTGCATTCCCATCTCCCATCAAATTCTTAACTACCCCTATCTTACCCATACTCTTACTCTTCCCCACCCCACCCCTCATACATAACCTATCTCCTATCTCCTACTCAGTCACACTCTCAAGCCACATCTCCCCTCGTAGAGCAGAGACTATGTAGAGTAGAAAGGGAATCTTCAGCTTGCTAGAGACAAGGCATCCACCCCATCACTCTCTCCTAGTCTAATGCTGGTGACACAATAAATGCACCCAGTGCACTCTGTAAAGTGTTTGGCGACTGTCCAAAGAGAACACAGGGTTGAGAGGTCCCTATAGTCGTGTCGGGAACATGGCAACCTCTCTAGTGATGGTGCCATGATAAAAGCACCCAGTACACTCTGTAAAGTGGTTGGCAATAGGAAGGGCATCCAGCCGTAGAAACCAAGCCAAACAAAATATGTGTGAGACGTGGTCCCCCGACCCGCCTAAGAGAGTGGGTGACTCCATACACAACCGATGCAGGCCGAAATCACCCGTCCAACTCATGCCAGCATGGAAAGCGGACATTAAATGATGATGATGATGATATATATATATATATTTTATACTTTGAAAGGTTAAGCCAAAGTATTTTATATTCCTTTTTCTCTCCCCGTTGTAGGGCCTATTTTAAACCCAAATTGTATCCTTTTGTCTTTTATCCGCTATTTTTATTCTGTCTATTTTTTTATCTTTCTATATT
>JAOPJM010287153.1:0-12091 GCA_027124095.1 Muusoctopus leioderma | reverse complement strand
CAGTATTTAGTCTCCTTTCCCTGAAATATATCATTACTACTCATAAATAACAGCCACAGTAAGACGTCTAACTTGCTCTTTCTTGAGGTCTCTGGGTGAGACTTGGAACAGCTCGTATAAAACAAAGGAATATGAAAACAATAATAATAATGGTAATAATAATAATAATAATAACAAATCAGAGAATACTGAAAGATCTTGAGAGAATAGGAGTAAAGATATTAAAAGCATAAGGATGGGTTAGTGTTAAACTAGTGATACAATAACTGGAAATCGAAGCCAGATTGAATGTATTGTGGCACAACAGTTGGGAACCCAAGCAAGATCGGATGTATTGTGACATGATGATTGAGTGCCCAAACAAGATTAACATAACTGATAATAGAAATGAAGTAGTGTTTCTAAAGATATATTGTTTTCTTTATTTTGGCTAAATGTTGTGGAAATGAGTTCCACTTGAACGTTTATTGAACTTTATTCGTTTGTTATGTCCTAGATATTGATCTGTTGGATGGGATGTTAGACATTTTAATAATATTTCATATATATAAAGAAGGTAACATTATTCAGAGTGTTGTGTGGTATTCTTTAAAATTGCTGGTAAGTATTGCAATGTAATCTAGTTAAATTCTAATTGGTACATCTATGGTTGAAGGTGGTTATAAGTTTTACTGTAATATGAAAGGATGTGGCCTAAGGAGTTGGAATAAAAGGGGTGGAAGATAAGACATCCTGTTTGGACGTTGTTTGAAAAATCATGTATCTTAGTGGCTTGCTTATTAAATAACACCTAGGTTTGGTGACTTGAGGGGTAGTTGGCCAACCATAATTTTGTGTTGCTTTCTAGAGATATTCAACATTGAAACCATGTAATACTTGTTGAGATAGATAAGAGGCAGGTATTGTGGGACGTTGTGAGTTATGTTAGATAGTAGAAAGAGGAATGTGAAGGTTTGTTATGTCAAAGATGAGCCTTTTAAGATTTCAGCAATTACTAATATTTTAACACAAGTCATTTTGTATTGACGACAACTGTAATTCTAATATTACTTTGGTATTATTATCTCTTTATCATAGCTATGTTAATATCTTTTACAACTCAATGGTGTTATGTGTTGATATCATTATGTTATCAGCTTTCAATGATGAATGTTATATTTTGAAATCAAGTTTATTTGTTAACTTGTCCATATCAAACTTGTTCTCCTTTCACAGCCACTAGTTTGTGTTCTTAACCATAAATAAGATATGTCGCTTGTTGTTGTTGTTCTTGGTGCAGCTCCCCTATTTCTTCATTGTTGTCAAGTTTTGATAATCACAAAACATTTAGTCTTCCTTCTGTTATTATTCCCACTATTTCTAGTCTACCACCATCAAGCGAGTTGCTCATTTTGTACTTGCTAATATCTGCACATCTGCATTGGTTCCTGTTTCACAGAATTATTAACACCTGCTATTGGTGTTGTTTTGTGGTTGTTATTTTCTTAATAAATAGAAAACCTAGATATTGGCTTAAAACTTAGGCTACTCACCTAAGAGGACATTAACTCTGAATAAGAGCTGATACATGGTAGAAGAGACCTTTTAGTCCTCCTTGCATGGGACAACCTCTCTACTGCTTTTGGCATGATAAAATGTACCCAGTGCACTCTGTAAAGTGATTGGTGATAGAGAAAGCATCCAGCTATAGAAAACATGCCAAAATGGAATATACAAGCATGACACAGTCTCTGTAAGCCACATCGCAAGCTACCACCTAGGAGGGCAGTAACCCCAAATAAGGACTGATACAGGGTATAGGGGTCTGTTTAAACCTACTTTGGACAACCTCTCTAGTGACAGTGGCACAATAAAATACACCATTTCACACCACACTGTAAGACACATAATATTAAAGTTGACCAGTTTTCTCTGTTGTTGTGTATACAAGATGACGTGGACCATGGTGGCTCATCCAACCCATGCCAGTATGGAAAAATGGGCATAAAATGATGATGATGATTATCTTCTTTAAAAATTTATCTTTTGTAAAAGAAAGACATCTCTCCATTTGCCTATTATCCCTGATGGGTTCCTCACTTCTCTGAAACAATAATACCTCTAATCAATGCCCAGTTTCTGCTCACAGAGAAAGCTGCAATGGCAATCAATGACTTAAAAACATCTATTATTGAGTCTGTCAAGGTTAAAGTAGATGAATATATGCCATTTACTGTCAAAACTGATGCCTCTGAGGTTTTCATCAGAGCTGATCTTTACCAAAATGGTAAGTCTGTAACATTCTTTTCTTGGTGACTAAATTTTTCCGAGAAAAATCATTGTGCAGTAGAAAAGAAGGTTTATGCGGTAGTTGAGGCTGTCAAAAAGTGGTGCCACTTTCTTTTTGGCAAACAATTTCCTTAGTGACTTATCAGAAATCCATAGCTTAAATGTTCAATATGAAGCACAAAGGTAAGATTAAAAATGAGAAAATATCACACTAGCAATTAGAACTCATGCCGTTCTGTTACAAAATCTTACATTGTCCTGGATCCCTTAATTCTGCTATAGATGCACTATTGTGTGACTTTTGTGATGCTGCTTTTCAGAGTAACCTCTTAGAATTCTAGAAATCTCTCTGCTACCCTGGCATTACAAGGTTGACACATTTTGTCCGAGTATGAAGTCTTCCATATTCTGTAGACTACATTAAACATATTGTTTCTGGATGCCACATTTGTCAAAAGTTAAAGGCACAATACTATCATCCAGAATCACATCAGCTCATTAGATCTATGCATCCCTTTGACTATATAAGTATTGATTTTTAAGAATCTGTTACCTTCATCATCAAGTAATTAATATCTGTTCATTGTTGTCAATGAATATCTTCATTTTTCGTTTGATTTCCTTTGCTGCATCATTTCATCAACTGTCATTTCTTGCTTAACCATGTTATTTTCTATTTTCGGTTTACCTGGTTATATCCACTCAGAGTAACCTCCTTCATGTCTTTCAAACTGAAGTCTTTTGTGCATGATATGGATGTTCTGACTAGCCACTCGACTCCTTACCACTCTACCAGAAATGGCAAGGAGCATTATGTTGGTATTGTCAGGAAAACCATGACATTAGCTCTAGAATTTAAAAAAGCTACCTATCTCTGCATGGGAATCTGATCTAACTAACACTTTACATTCACTGCAATCCTTATTGCGTACATCCACAAACTTAACACCTCATGAGTGTCTTTTCACCTTTCCTCAAAAATGGCTACAGAAATGAACATCCCAACCTGACTTTCCTCACTCAGAAAGGTTCTGTTGAGGAGGTACATCTGTAATAAGGATGACCCTTTATTTAGTCCAAGAAGTTGAACTATTAGAATCAAGTCCCCAATATGCTCACATCCATTTTTCCAGTGGGTGAGAAGATACCATTGCAATAAGGACTTAGCATCATCAAGAGATACCTCAAATAAGGCTGAGGTTATGTATGATGAGTGTTCCAACTGAAAGTATTAATATTCCTGAAAATCTTCTTGACTTGTCTACCCTGACTCTTGATGAAGCACCTACACAGCAGCAACCTAATCAAACACTACAAACTAATGAACTGTCTGTCTATGGACTTTGTTCTGTGTCGTTCTACTAGCATTAAAAGACCTATTGAAATATATGATAATATTTTGTATTATATGATTACACTTCAAAATATTGAAATTTTGAGATATTGTTCTGATAATATTGTACATATGTAGTTTCATATTTTATGGGAGGGGTGGGGGAAGAATATAATAATTCTATGTAAATAATATATTATTATAATAACAATAGAAATAGCTAAATCTCCTAGAGATGCTGCAATTACTACCTGCTACTGATACCATAAATACTGTCTCTACAATCTGCCACCAGATGTCAGTAGAACTCTTAATAAATTAAAGCCCAATATATATTGACTTTCATCTTGGGTGATTCCCACTTCACTGATCAAGTAAGGGTATAAAATAGGTGAAGAAAGGTTTGGAAACTATTCTTTCTATTGACCATAAACAGACTTGTCAAGAATGTGCTAATGCAACTGAGCAAATACGCATGTTCTATTTGATGTTTAATGCAAGCGAGAGCAGCTGGCTATTAGGAACCTTGGCTGCTGTGTGCAACAGAGTTGATGATGCTTTATGTGGAAGATGTAATGAGAATGATTAATGGGTTCTGTGTGAGATACTGTGATATTGTATAGAAGATATACAAGATAGTGTTAAGCTGATTAAAACTTTCAAATTATATCTTTAAGGATCAGTTTATAAGGCTTGATGATCCAGAATTGAAATGCATGGAAATGTAGTGTTTAAGTACATTGAAACAATAAGTATATCATACTCCAGTCTTTCCATTCCATGCATAAACTCTCTGCCATCTCTTGTTAGATACACTAAAAATAATTAGATTACCTACATACAGTATCAACTTCTCCCAATGAACCATCCAGTGTTAACTTGTTTGTTTTTTGCACTAACAAAATCACACCAGTATATATATATGCTGTACCATCTCAGATCTTACACATGTACTGTATTACATACTTTCCTCACTTACTCTCTCTTTATCTACTACACAAGTTCATTTCCCTTGATGCCAGTAGACCTTGGAGTTCCCCCTAATGTCTAAATTTTAATTCTGCTTAGTAGTTCCTGTCATGACCACCCTTACAGATTTTATCAAAGACACAAATTGAGTAAAGAAAAGAGAACATTACTTGTCAAACTTTATCCTTAAAAACTAAATAGATTTATTATCAATATTTCATAAATTTTCCCAAAAGTTGCAATTACATTGTGGAAGAGTCATTTTAGCCATTTAAAAACATACAAAAACTGTTATATTCACTTTATATTTATTTTGTGAGCTGTTAACATTTTTGTTGCACCGCAGCGACCTTGTCACTGAGTAGCAGTGGAACTGTGTGTCAGTGACCAGTTCGCCATGGTACAACGAACATTTTGACACCACAAAATAAATATAAAGTAAATATAACAGTTTTGTGTGTCCTTTTAACTCTTAATGTCCTGTAGGACACAGTTCCACTCGATACCACATCATCAAATTGATATGAATCATTGAAATATATATATGGTGAAAGTGAAATATTTTTGTGTGAACACACCTCAAGCACCTGTGTTTCTTACCTGTAAATTTCATAATATATAAACTGCAAAAAACCCATATTTAGGGATTTTCTGCTCATTCATTGGAGGACTTCGAAAATTTTTTACAGGATGTTAAGAGTTAAATGGCTAAAATGATTCTTCCATGATGTAATTGCTTCAGTTCAACATACAATCTCAAATCAAATCACTTGCCAAACAAGTACAACTTTTTATTGTGAGGCTATATATCTCTCTTTGGTTCTGTTTTGAAAAAGGGGCTTTGTATTGTGTAGCTGTATCTCTGCTTCTGAAAACTTGCTTCAGTTGCCAAGCAATAATTATTCCTTTACTTTCTTTTCTATAAAATCTGATAAGGAGCAAGGAATGAGGCAGGCCTTGTTTTCATCTAATATCCAATGTTTGAAGATGGTTTTAGAATATAGAAAAACGTCTGCAATGAAATAAATTTTTGAGGACCAATCCAGAATTAAACATAGTTTTAAATATATAATTATGATATAAGTGCAAATGCAGACATGAAAGAGAATGAAAAGTGAATAACTTGTAATATTGCTTACTTTTGATTCTTTTTCATATATCCTCCATATCTACATTTACAAATAGCTTGAAATGCACAGAGAAACTTCCTGTATATATATATATATATATATATATTAAAATCAGTCCCTGTCTGATGAACTGACCACACATCAGAGAAACACTGGAGTAATAGGAAACAGGATCGGACTAAATAAATTTATATCTATATACACTCAGTTTCTTACTTTAAGTACCTTATTCTAAGTGGCCTTACCTTGCTCAACTGAACAGGTGACCCAGAATTTACATATATATATATATTTATATATATTCAGTTTTCTCTCCCACCGATAGACTAAATGTTATATTTACACATAGCATAAAATGCACAGAGAAACTTCCTTTACTTTATTTATATATATATATATATATATGCATGCATATGTGTACAAACAAAAGAAAAGAGCACTCAACATATTGTGGGAGTATAATATACGTGTATTCACAGTGTGACTTAGTCCCGCATTACTTTAAGTTTTGTGGATGCAAAGATGTGCGTCTATCTCCTCAGATACATTGGAAAGATCTTAAAGTTTTAAAATGTCTGCCGGGTGAGGCTCGCCAAGTGCCTTCATTGCTCAGTTCAGTTCCCGTGTTGGAGTTCGGTGGCGTAGCGACATCAATTCGCCTGTATACTGGTCCATGTGGAGAAACAGACAAGTCGCTGACACCGCATTGTCTGGGAAGATGGAGAATGACATTTTAGTGGCATCAGATGAAAATTGTCTCCGCTGCTGCTGTCTCGAGTGGCAAGTTTGACGGTATGGTGGTGTCGGGTTACAAAATTGTATCGCTGGTGACTGTATCTGCATGTTATGCAACTGCTGGAAGGAGGCATTGATTATTAGCAAACTCATTTTCGGCAGACAAGGAAGGGTGGTATCCCGTGCATTGACGCACGGGACTGGTTTGCTAAGGTGGTCTCTCTGGAGTATTGATAGCCAATGGCTTAAAGTTACCTAACACGGTGCTCCTTTTTGACAGCAAAACGATATTTCTGTTTTCTTATTAATAGATACTGTGGGCTGTTGCAGTATATGGAGCTTTTCATGGAGGCAAAGTTGACAATTGCGGGCTCCATGTGAATAAGGGGGTGGTGGCTGTCGAGAATGTTCCAAGTGATGTTTGGGAAGTCATTTCTTTGGTCCCGGAAATGATTTCCCAAACATCACTTGGAGCATCCTCGACAGGGCGCCCCCGTATCCACCTGGAACCCGCAATTGTCAACTTTGCCTACATGAAAGGCTCCATATACTGCAACAGCCCACAGTATCAATGAGAAAACAGAAATATCGTTTTGCCGTCACCAAAGGAGCACCCTGTTAGGTAACTTTAAGCCATTGGCTATCAATACTCCAGAGAGACCACCTTAGCAAACCAGACCTGTGCGTCAATTCAGGGGATACCACCCTTGCTTGCCTCCTTCCAGCAGTCGCATAACGTACAGATACAGTCACCAGTGATACAATTTTGTTACTCGACACCACCATACCGTCAAACTTGCCACGCGGGACAGCAGCATCGGAGACAATTTTCATCTGATGTCACTGAAATGTCATTCTCCATCTTCCCAGACAATGCAGTGCTATCGGCTTGTCCGTTTCCCCACGTGGACCTGTATACAGGTGAATTGATGTCGCTATGCCACCGAACTCCAACACGTGACCTGAACTGACCAATGCAGGCACTTAGCGAGCCTCATCCGGCAGACATTTTAAAACTTTAAAATCTTTCCAATACTTTTCCCCAATGCCTCTGAGATAGACGCACATCTTTGCGTCCACGAAACTTAAAGTAATGCGGAACTAATTCACACTTCGAATATACGTATATATATATATCATCATCATTTTTGTTTTTACGTATGCTTTTCCATGCTGGCTTGGTGTGCACAGGACTTTTTGAGGCAGTGTTTTACAGCTGGATGCCCTTCCTGATGCCAACCTTTTTAGTTACCCAACTGTCATCCTTTGTATGCATCACATGTCCATACCAGTGCAGTCTATGGCTGATATGTGATCGGCACACTATGGCTGATACCACCTATGCTCCATCATTCATGCACACTGACATTCCACAGCTAACAGAGCATGCTTGCCTCATTTCTTTTCAGCTGTCACATACCCTCTACATTCAGCACCCATGTCTCGCTTTCATGAATATTGCACTTCGTACACAAGCATCATGCAATCTGCCTTTCACACTGAGAGTGAAGCCCTTTGTTGCCAACAAAGTTAGTTTCCTGAACGTTTTCCACCCTGTCCCTACTCTGGTTAGTACGCTTTCGCCACAGTCACCTCCACTGCTGATTAGAATAGCTAGGTAACAGAAGCTATCATCTACTTCTAACAAGCCTTCTGGGTAGTTGAAAGACTTCATTTCTTATGTGCTCTAGCTGCTAACTTCTCTTGCGGATCTGGTACATATGTAGTCATTCTCTGTTACCCTGCTTGAGATCCTACTGCACTTCTGTGCCCATTGTTTGCATTGAGTGCACAGTATAGAGTTCCTACCTACTCCAGTTTTGCCTATCAAGCATAGCCACTTCCCAGATTCCGTTTTCTTTCCTGCTAACTAAGATTTTCATCTTTGCTAAATTAACCTTTAGGCCACTTGATTCTTGACCCTACTTCCACGTTTGGAACCTTTATGACTTAATAATTGGAAGTGTAACCCACAATAATTGCACAGTTGCTGTAATGGGTTGTTTTATTTTAGATGTTTAATTCCATCATATAATTCTTCTCGTATATTATATTTCTTTTCTGTTCACTGTCTCAAGGTGGTATTCTTTATCCAAATAATGTTTTTTGTACTGTTAATAATATTCTGGCTTTTGTCATTAAAAACTGAGTTCATGTTACTCCATTAACAATGTATCTAATGCACAACTTTTAGTATTGAATGAACCATATCTAATGTTATTTCAGAGATACTGCAATTCTTGGCTGAACATCATACTAACTATATCATCTATTAAACCACTACGTATTATCTATTTTCTACAGTTTCTACTATGATGCATTTACTTAAAAATTGGTGTTATTTTTGTTCCGGTCCAATGCAGATTTCAATCTATTCACTGTTCTTGTATTGAATTTATCACTATCCAAATGTCTCTAAAACTAAACTATATTAAGTTCATTACTCTGAAAGATTTAAATTCAATATTCCTTTTATAAAAGAAAAAAAATAACCAAAATTGATTCACATATAGTTTTATATACTCTTATGGCATACATTACACCTTCCTGAAATCGATATAACAAATTAATTATTGTTTAATATTGTGACACTAGTATATTTCAGTAGTTTAGTACTGTACTGTGACACTGTAGTATATTTCAGTAGTTTAGTACTGTATTGTGACACTGTAGTATATTTCAGTAGTTTAGTGCTGTACTGTGACACTGTAGTATATTTCTATAGTTTAGTACTGTGCTGTGACACTGTAGTATATTTCTATAGTTTAGTACTGTACTGTGACACTGTAGTATATTTCTATAGTTTAGTACTGTACTACTAGTATATTTCTATAGTTTAGTACTGTACTGTGACACTGTAGTATATTTCAGTAGTTTAGTACTGTGCTGTGACACTAGTATATATCAGTAGTTTAGTACTGTGCTGTGACACTAGTATATTTCAGTAGTTTAGTACTGTACTGTGACACTGTAGTATATTTCAGTAGTTTAGTACTGTGCTGTGACACCATAGTATATATCAGTATTTTAGTACTGTACTGTGACATTGTAGTATATTTCTGTAGTTTAGTACTGTACTGTGACACTGTAGTATATTTCTGTAGTTTAGTACTGTGCTGTGACACTAGTATATTTCAGTAGTTTAGTACTGTACTGTGACACTGGTATATTTCTGTAGTTTAGTACTGTACTGTGACACTAGTATATTTCTGTAGTTTAGTGGTATCAGAAACATTGTCACTTGCAACTAATGAACCATAATTAAAAATATAACAGGAAACAGCGTCAGAAAATGATTTTACTGTTAAGCGACACGAAAACAAATAAACTGGATATAAAACAAATAAACCAAAACCTAAAAATGGATATAAGAAATATAACACACACTGAACTGAATCCCAAAATATGAAAAATTTGAAAACAACAAAAATGTCACAGATAAACAACAGCAAAGCCGATCAATGAAAACATACTACAAACAACGAATTAACAAATGATACGATGAAAACCATAGTCAACGCCCTAAAAACAAAATAGCTAAACAACATCGGAAACCAACCAACAAAAACGATAGCCACAAACAATTCCTTCCCCTCCAAAACAACACCAAAAAAACAATATAACACAATAATATTAGAAAGCAACAAATGAGAACGATAACCGCCCAGTCCAATGTATATAAATAATGAGCACGAACAGAAAGAAAAACAGTTCTTGTCTGAAGATCACAGTGACATGAAACTCGAGTTGCGAGAAAAATTTCAGTTTAAATAAATAATGCATTCTACTACATATATTGAGTTCTCTCTTCCTCTTCCGTTGACAAACTAGAACATTTGATTATATATATTTATATATATATACACATGCATACATACACGCATATATATATATATATATATATATACACACACACAGACACACACAGATACACCCACGTACACACACATATAGAAATATATGTATATATGTTGTGAACAGGCTATTCTATTTCACTCGTCACATGATTAAAAATAGTCAACCACTTTTTGTGCAAATTGATTTTAGCACGCGAGGATAGGGGCTCTCTGAAGTCTACCTGACATTATTTAAGCAGTATAATTTTTCATTTGTGGTAGAGCTGTCTTGTTGCGGATTAAATCCACGTCGCTCAGCGCGGTACTCCCACCTTTCCCACATGTCACTTATCAAAAATTCTTATTTGAAAATTTTCTTTTCTAACATTTTTATAACATTTGCTCTGACAAACACATCTTGTCTATAATGTGCACAGTCTTTTTTTGACAATGCAATTGAACTTTGAGCATTCTTCGTACTGAATGTTTTCTCATTCAGTTATTTTACGGAATGTGTGTACCAGAAAACTTTGTTTATATATTTTTTCAGTATGCATTCACATTTTAGTTTGTTATACACTACCATATTTTTTGCTGAACACATTTCTTTGTGCTGCTCTACACATTTTATTTAAACCTGCTGTACTTTCTTCTTTATTTATGCACACTACTTTTGGGGGGAAAGATTGATGTCTAGTATTTCTATTTTCTTTAAGAAATTTATTTGTAATATCTACTAACAACTACTTCGTGGATAGCATCAGATTTGACTATTGTTTGGAAACTTTTTGAACTCTACAGGCTGCTATCCAGTAACCGTGTAGGTGTGTTATTTCATGTGAAATGTTTAAATAATACAAATAAAAACACATTTGAACTATTTCTTTATATTGGAGTCGATCTGTTTTATAATGCACGTAAGCAGTAATCCTACATTTGGTTATCCCGACAAAACAACTGCTACAATTGTTGACCACTGACATTCGAACATACATATCATATTACAATTGATGACAAAGCCACTGAAGCATATGTTGCGCATTGTAACCTACAGTTCGCATTTTTGATTTAATGGCTCGTGAAGAAATTCCAAGAAATAGCGGGATTCTTTGCCTCCGCAACGAACACACCCTTGCTTTCATCCCTTGAATTCCACTCATTCTTGATTTGCATTCAATCCAAATATGCCGGTTCCAGTTGAAGATATTAGTAATACGTCAATCAAAGAAGAGACGATCACAGAGTTACAGGCAGCAGTCAACATTAACCGTTCTCCTTTTTGGTCAAATGACTTTACTCTCCGGTTCGCAAAGATAGAGGTCCAATTCGTAACTAGGTATATTAGTACTGAAGCTACGCGCTTCGCACACATTGTGAGCTCTCTTCAGTCCGAAATAACTCAACAAGTCAGGGACTTACTCACTGCACCTTCTGGTATTGTGAGTTGTGGGTTGTTCTAAAAGAACTTATTAAACATACCTCTACCTTGCCACAGAAGGGTTACACTAACTTCGTATTTTTGATGGACTCCGAGACCGAAAACCTCTCCAGATATTAAGAAGAATGAATCAGTTATTGGACGAAAACTTCTTAAACAAGGCCATTCTGATGCAGTTATTCATCCAGCGACTTCCTATTAATGCGTAGCACGAAAGATACCACTTCCATTACATATATGGCATGGCTGTGTGGTTAAGGAGTTCGCTTCGCAACGACGTGGTTTCGGGTTCAGTCCGACTGCGCGGAACCTTGGGTAAGTGTCTTCTACTATAGCCTCGGGCCGACCAATGCCTTGTGAGTGAATTTGGTAGACGGAAACT
>JAOPJM010286957.1:0-12091 GCA_027124095.1 Muusoctopus leioderma | reverse complement strand
GGGGCCCTGCCATGGGTTAATACGGCCCTGTGAGTGTGTGTGTGCGTGTGTGTGTGTGTGTGTGTGTGTGTGTGTGTGTGTGTATGTGTGGGTGTGTGTGTGTGTGTGTATTTGTGTGTGTGTGTGTGTGTGTGTGTATATAAAACATTTTTGATATTTATTACACCGTTATGTTTAGTTTGGAACACTAGCGATTCTAAATCTATTTGTCTATTAACGTTTAAAGACCTTCTCAGATTCATTGTCAGAACAAAATGCTGGTAATAATGGCGTCTTGTTCGCGCGCTATGCAATATGCTGAAAAGTATCATGAGAATACAGATACAATCGTCAAAACGGTTAAATCCTGGAAAATTGCATAGTTAATGTCACATGTTTTACATGTGTTGCGATTTCTAGTTTGTATTGTGCTATTAATATAGCTTCCATAGCTACCCTTCTCACTTTTAATTGTTTGCTGTCTAATTTTGTTACGAACACTGCATTATAATAAGTTGCGATGGTTCCTTGTTGGAAATGCATTGTCAACTGTCGAGAAATTGCTGTGCTTATGTTTCCGAAGTAACATAATAAGTCATGAGGTTTACAATTTCCATGTTTACATTGAAATTTGTTAGTACATTCGTTGTTTGAAGTAAATTCTGTAGTGCTAGATTCTATTAGTTTGTAGTTAAGAGCGATACATGTGTTCTGTTTTGTGAGTTTTCATTCTTTCTGTAACCAGGGTTCTTGTAGTATATGATAAGTGTGGTTTGTGTATTTTTCTGGGTGCTGCATCTGTTCCAACTGTTGTATCATTGTGGGTGACGTTTTCCTTGTATTGTTCTATGGAATGTTCTACTAATCTATCAGGATACTCGTTATTAACTAATGTTTCTTTTACACGTACGGTTTCCTTATTTAAAGCTTCTTTGGTGGAGGAACATTTAAAAGCTTCTCGGAGAAGTCATTTGACTACAGAAATGTTATATCTATACGTGCACTCACTAGCTGTTTGCGTCATGTATAGGCATATGCGTGTGTCTTTTGTGTATACTGAGGGACTATATGTGCTGTTCCTTACTCCTACATATATATATAAGAATGGGGTGGTACTATCAACTGAATCTTTACTAGCCCTATGTTGGATTGTAAATTCGAGGATGTTCATCTGTGTCCGGTACAATAAATATGTCATCAATATACCTGGTATAGATAATGTGGTTATGATTAAGATCAACTGTTTTCCGTATAGAATGCTGTGAATATGGGTCCGAGTGGGGAACACATAGCCACAGAGCTCTCTGGTTATATAGATTGCTTTCAGAACAGTGTAAGGGGACCTCAGTTGTGCAGATCATCAGGTCAGTGCTGATCGAGCATAACTATGATCAAAGGCATATCGAACCGTAACCATTTAGTCATTTCAGGCTTAGTATATATAGCATGGTATAATATCCACTATTTCCTTCTCATTTTATTTTAAGAGAGTAGGATGTAATTTGAGGAAGTTTTGGCAGCTTTCAAAATGTGTTCCAGTGCCCACGTAGAGGCAGGGCATATGTATCATTAACTGGTGTTGAATTATAACGTGTTTTAAATTTACTGACAGAACTTAGCTAAGACATTTTAAATTATAAGGGTAAGAGCCTATTTTAACTCGTTATAGTAAATTGACACGCGATTTAAGAATTTATTATGATGATGTAACATGATGTATGTATGCATCTAGAAACAGTGATTGGAGAATATTTTATCGGTAAGATTTTATCGTTTCCAAATGTTATACAATTTTTCGAATGCAAATCTTATGAAGCAATATTCCCTCGAATCTCCAATTGTACTATAGCATAAATAAAAAAAAAGTACTATCTGTCCCTCTTTCTGAAAATACGATAATATATGAACATTCGATTTACGAAAGATATATTTATGATCTAAATTAATTTTATGAATTTTATGCGAAATATTATATATATCAAAATTGAGTTAAGTATGAGATGTATAAAATATATTAGTATTCGATTGATGGCAAAATGTAATACGTGTTATTGAATCAGATAAACATATGTTTATCTGATTCAATAACACATATGTTTGCGCAAAGAAATGCAATACAATGCACAATAACCCAATACTCTGAAAAGATAAGAATTTCCTAATTATCAACTTGAAAATGTTCGGTTGTTTCAGATTTACATAACTTTTCTTTTTTTTTTTAATGTATCAAGATACTAAGGCACTTGTTGAAATTATCAAATTACTTATGCCTTCCTGAATTTATTAATTACCCAAAGTAAGTTGTTCTAACTGGGAAAAGAAAAGAGCAATATAGTCAGAAAGACACGTATTATACATATGCATACGTATACGTATGCCTGATATTTTTCCTTGTTCAATCATTTCAATTCGTCCTATAAAGAAACTTGTAGTTAACGTCTCAAAATCTACATCACTGGAATTGAGATAACAACGAAGTGAAGTGTTATATGTTCAACTTTAGAAACGTTTTGCATAATATTACTGTTCCGCTACAGATTGTATTTGCCAAGTGTGTCTTAGCTGGTCACTTTCTTTGCCTGAAAACCCCAGCTTTTCGAAATTACCACTTAGACATTTAGTGACATAACCAATGACACCTATAATTAGAGGTACACATGTAGATACATAATCTGAATAGAGAATCTGTTATCACAAAAATGGGTTATACGAATAGTAAGATATCTGCTGTTTACCATAATTGTAAATAGTAAGTGAAAATCGTGTATTAGCTTCCATCAAGAATTACTACAGATATAAACGATTTTATATTTCGTTGTCATATATTTGTAGTTGTACATGAAATACGAGTAGTTTGCATCATTTATAGGATTTCTGATATCATTTTGATTATAATTACTTTTTGACATTAAGCCGTTGCTGATAAGCTACATTTTTATTTGCAAGATATAAATATATTTTATGATAATGATACAAAATAATATGTGTTGTTGTTTATGGAATATTGTTTTATCTATGTTGGAAAATGATAATAAAATGATCAAGATTCAAATAGAGTAATCTATAAAATATTTTAATTCAACATCTAGCAAAGGCGATTACAACAATTGAGAATTTGCTGATGCGTGTTATGCCCATAACAGCAAGATTTATGTATATTAAGTACATATTTTTTATGATATATTAAGTACATATTTTTTTGTAGGAAGGAACGATTAGGATAATCCAACGTAATAGGATATGAATGCAGATATACTCCCGGTATTTCGTGATCCTAATGAAAATGTTCACAGAGAAGGCGGAACTAATCAATGCAAGTGCAAGTTATGGTCCGAGATAAAGATGGTTTTAGATATTGTAGTTACAATTTATTGACAAACTGAATATTTTCCTGGAGAGAGTTCAGTTGTATAGATCGCTAATGTGTTTGGTTCTTTGTATCTGGATATCTAAGATTATTGTTGTATATTCTGTTTCTTCCAGTGGTTTGTACCCAAAGTTGTGGACTATGTGACCCATTCTCTTTCAGCACAGACTATTTTGATTTCCTGGGATATATTTTGTCTTTTCGATCAATTTGCCTCATAGATGAATTATTATAGGCAGTGGATTGGAAGAATAATTAGAGTGTCGGATAAAATACTTGCGGTATTTAGCTACAGCCATTTACGATCAAGTTCAAATCCGACTGAGGTCAACTTTGTCTTTCATTCTTCCAGAGCCGATAAAATAAAGCAAGAATCAAGAACTGAGGTCGATTAATTACTGTTGTAAATTATCCTAGGCGTGAATGAAATTATACTGGAAGATTAAGAAGATTGCTTTTCCTTTACGTTTAATGTTATGTTCCTTTTATACTCCATTAAATTTCTTAAATTTGTTTTTTCGTATTCATGTTTTCCATTAATATCTATAGGCCCTTCCTTCTTCGTTAATCAGTTTCTGTATTTTTAAACTCTATAATGGATGTATATATGTCTCCCCCCCCCCTCTCCGTCTCTCTCTTTTAAGAACTTCTTGTTTTATACTAGTGGCTTATGAGTGTTAACAGCGTTAGCAGCTTACAAATCGTGTAGGCAGAGGACTAAGTCGATTTTAATCGACTTCGGTATCTTTGTGGTAATATATTCTATGCAGCCAGGAAGATTGAAAACAAAGTCAACCATCTTTTAAATTCATTATCTTTAGTATTATAATTTATATTTACTTGGGATATATTTCCTTTTATATTGTGTATATTACTATTTTGTGCATAAATGCATAAATGCATAAATGTATGTCATTTTGTTTGTATCAATGGCATTTATGTAAGTCTTTTGAGGTCATTGTATTGTTTGTGTTCTGGATTTATTGATTTAAGAATATTAGCTCTCATTTCTCTCGTTCTAAACGTAGACATTTTAATGATATATATATTTACATTTAATAGAGTATTTATTTATTTTTTACAATCTAACATTCGCATTATTTTTTTCGTTATCTTATTAGAATTATATTGCTGTAAACAGCTTAGCTGTGTCGTACGTTATCATAACTCCACACTATTCAGTCTAGGTCTATTGTATCTGGTTCTTCTTGATTTTCTTTTAGATTTTCAAACATTTTCTCCAGCAAATTTGCAAGATGTTTCATTTCTTATGATGATTCATACTTATAATTACTAACTATTGTACTACTAGTGTGGAGTTGCGCTGTTTTTCCTGTTATTTCTATGCGTAAGAAGATATTTCATTTCAACCTTTGTTTTTCCAATGTGTTAAACGGGAGGGATTTCCTCCTCTTAAAAGGATGCATTGTAATCCCTTTTGTATTTCTGTAAATTATATCTAATTATCATATCTTACCTGTGAAGTCCTTCACTTAGCAATCAGATACGTGTCCTTAAAACATTGAGAATAATGTAGATGTGTATTTGTATATGGCTAAATAATGTACTTGTTTGCTCGCAGTTGCCAAATGAAATAACGTACAAAAAGCTCCTTATAGCAATAGTTGAACCAATGTATTAAGTTGTAATATCCGAAAAATGTATAGAGTTTAAAAATACAGAAACCAATGAATTATTCCAGTAATATCCGAAAAATCATAATTAAATTGTTGTAAAGTGTTTTTTCTACGGCAACACATGGTTTCCTTTACTATGCTAAATTTCTTCATGGGTTCCTTCTGCTTCTATACATATCAGTCACTTTAACGAGATATTTATTTTTTAAATATTATTTTAGGACAATGGATTAAGGGAATACATGCATGTGTCGGGCTAAATGCCTGATGATGTTTTTTATTTTAAGGACAAGTTAAGTATAACTAACAACGCCATATGATTCCTTTGAGATTTGTTCAGTCTAGAACTTTCACGCTATTATTTGTTATCTTATTGACTGATTCCTATATATCCTCTAATTTGAAGTATAATGACATGGAGAGTTTTTAGCTCCTTTGTTTGTTGTATGTTCTTTCGATATCCGCATGGATTTTATCTGTATTTTCAATACCTGTTAATATATTTTATGCTCATCTAAAGTGTATTTCGATGCTATTCATTACTTTATATAGAGAAGTTTAAAGTTTGTAAGTTCCATGTTTCGTTACAATGAAAATAAAGTTTACATATATTTCCGCCTAAGTATTTTCCCAACTCACTGTGGACACTTTTCAATAGGTTTTTTAATGGGTGTGTGCAACGTATAGATTTTCCCATTCATATCGACAATAGTTAGTAAATTTGAAATAAGTATTATACCATAGAAAGACAAGACGACTAACTTTCCAACTAACTTTCAAAGCCATTCGTCGGAAAGAGAACATTTTAAAGTGTTTATGTTGGTACAAAGAATATAGGTTTTTGAAGCCTATACTTATACGTGATTTTCCCCGAAGCAGGCCAACACTAATTTCGTCGGACTCTGGGTATTATTAGATATATAACATTTAGTATGGTGGGTTTGGAATCTGCTGGTTTTACTATGTAAGCTCTTCCGTTCACTTAACTTCCAATTTAGTATACTCATCACTACTATGTGGCTAGTAAGTATTTATACTTATAATAGTATCTGGTGTTAAGTTCAGTTTTCATAGGAGTCCAACGCTTTTGTAGTACTCATTTATGATTTTTATATAAAAGCATTTTGACATCAGTACCGAATGCGTGTACGGTAGTTAGTAATTTCTCCCATTTAGTGGATTTTCTTGTATATAATTTACAATCATCCATATAAATAAAATAAGAAGCCAGTCTGCGCATACCATTTGTAACTATTTGTAGTTACACTCATAAATCCTAAACCAACAAGTACTGGTTTTCTTGTTTTTTGTATTGTTGGTGATAGTTGATGTGTTTCGTAGCTTTGCGTTTGTTTTAGGTTGGATATTTCTAATTTGTTTGCGTCTCATGTTTGTAATAGTGTTTTGCTGTTTATTATTTTCGAGCTCATTTGTCTGTGTCATATTATTATGTTATATTATGTCAGTAGTTTTTAACTTTAAAACCTAGCATAACTGTGTGCGCCTTGGATACAAGAAGTGTTTTATTTTGTTCTTTGTGCGTTTCTATTCTATAGAACGAACTCTACGTAAAATGTGTGCAGTGTTTAGTCGTGCTATTTTCTGTGATATGTATATGTGTAAATCCTGGGATTTTCGATATGTATTTGCATCTGTTTTAACATTCCCCAAATACCTATTATTCTAGGGATTGTTTCTGTTTTCTACATTCTTACTATTTTGATCGTCGGGTCTTTATATCCGGAAGGATTTCAATATCCTTTACCGAGATGTTATTGTCCTTCGTGCAGGCCACATCCATTAGTTCAAAACACCTCGATGTATATACCTGCGTAACCCAGAGAATAACTTCATTTATATTTTCAAACCACCGTCTCTGGGATATGCTATACCATATGATGCAGCTGAGACCTCTTAATCTCCTGACTTGCAACTTTGTCATGATGTTGCAGCATTGGCAGTCTTCAGTTATATTCTGATGCGATGCGGGGTAGGGCATCCAAATAGCATGTGGCCAATGCTCTCATCAAATTGATGACACCTGCAGCAATCCGGGTGTTTATTCTACTTCAAAATAAACACCTCTGGTTATATATACTTCAAAGATGCTGAAGTCCAATTATCAAGGATTCGGTTTCCTCATTTTAGCTAAGATCCTTGGAACTAAGTTTGGTGGTATTGATTATCACACTCTGACTTATTTACTTACTTCGAGAATTGTCTGTGTAAGGATTCCAAATCCCATGCTCTGTTCATTTTCTCAATTGCTTTCTGTTTTGAATTCCTTCTTTTCTTCTTTAAGTTCGTTTCGATGAGTTTGCGTGTATGGTACTACGTGTGTTTATGAGATTTGAAACAATGTATGGCTAACGTACCTATATCTGCTAAAGATGTTTCGGTTTCTTTATATACAGAGCTCAACTGTTGTTGTTCTGTTTCTTAACTTGTAGGAGACTGTCATATATATTTTGGAGGTAAGAGTCTAGTAAAACAGGTACTCATTTTATAAACCATCTCAAGCATTTCCCTCTGTTCTTCCTAGTGATATGCATGGTGTTTGTGTTAGCTTTAGAGTGATGTCCTTTGAGTTTTCTGGTTTTTTGCATAGCTCTTTGTTTGCACATTGCACATTGCACATTGCACATTGCACATTGCACATTATCACATTACAACGGTAGCTTGCTACCGAGATATCTGGTGTGTTACTTGATTCCATCCGTTTCAAGATTGGTTCACCTTTTAGTCCACCGAATATATTCCTTTCCGATTACTTATTTTGTATTCTTGCATATTGAATCTGTTCGTTACTGTTGATCCCCACATATATACACATCTTCTCTCAATTCATTTAACATCAGACTCATTCTATTTTCAGTGTTTACCGACTTGGGTAGTCAGCCGGCTGTCACAATCCTCTGGCACATTTGTTAGCAACACTTCCATACTCATATCACATCTATAACGGTATACAGCGCAGAAGAGATTTTCCAACTGTCATATAATTTGATGTCATCTATAGTGGCTGAGCTTGGTCCTCCCCACAATGTAGCCACTTCCTGTACAGCTAAGGGCTGCACATAACTGGGTACGTGTCAGACAGAAGAGAACTGCGAATATGTTTGGAATATTCCAGTTTTTATATACATTTTTCAGATTATAAGGTTATTTATTACCTTGTTATTTAATACCACGTGTGGTCTCCATTATATCATGAATACTTTTTTATGAATTTCATAATGACTGTCAGTTATTTATATAACCTCATTGCGTCAGAATCCATGCATGCGGTTATATGCCTTTTCAGAATCTATGCAGGTAATCTGCACGTTCTTCTGATTCTGCTTGCAGTATTTTCATATAGTTTTATTTCTCAGCAGGTGGTATTTACGGCCATATGAGTTCTACCTGCAACTCTTCCGTTTTTAATCGAGAAGATTATTTCTGTCGATGATTTATTATATTTGCATTATTCCTGCTTACCGTCAATGTTAGGGTAATGTATAATTTTAAAAGACGTGATTGGCTTCGGTTATAAGATTATTCACCTCTGTAACTTTTGTTAAAAAGATTGGTTTTCATTGCGCCAGTTGCTCTGCTATCATTGGTATGGGAACCTTATTAATTTAATAAAGTATTTGGTCATATGCTCCTGTAAGATATAAAGGTGTTTTATCCAGATGGTTTAGATTTGTGTCTACATCACGTGATTTCCAGTTGCCTGTCACTCACCACCAATAATGCACACAGAATCGTGAATATATTTTGCTGTTTATATACACAATAGCACAAAAGCCGAAATATCAGGAACACAATTACTTTCAATTTCCTATGCAAATAACTTACCAAAAGTGCAGGAATTTTCGGAATAAATATTTAAAGAGAAAATTTAAAAATTAACTTATTTCCCCATTTGTTAAGCATTATTTTAAATTCTATTTCTAATGTTGACTGAGGTAACTCAAACACTCTTGCAAAGTTATTTCCAAAGGAAATTGAAAGTATTCTTCTTCTTGATAATTTTGGAATTCGATCATTATCAGTTTCAGTTCTAAGCTACATATAAACAGCAAAACACAGCTATGGTTGTCTTTGTACTCCCGATAAGAAAGGTATCACATGGACTTTTGCATGTATGTGCAGCTGACTACCAGAAACACAAAGTGTATCCGGAGATAGAATACACACACACACTCACACACACACACACACACACACACACACACACACACACACACACACACACACACATAATATGATGGCTAAAATCCACATACATGGCCAATACCCGAGGAGACTAAACAGAAGATAAAGTATTATCCCATTACCTTCTGAGAAGCTCACGACTCAAAAGAGAAACCTTCCTAGTGTTAGCTAAAGAGAATACATCTAGATATGACAGACGTAGGGCTTTCACACACCGGAAATTATGCCACGATAAGAAGGTATAAACTTATAGCAGAAAAGATATCAGCAGGGATTGACAGAGTGACCATAATCTGGAATATGTCAAACAAAACAACTATGGAAGTGAAGATAAATCATGTGAATGTTGTTGTCAAGGACGTGCCTCTCGATAGAAGTATACGATCTTGCCAACAACGATGTAACTCTAAAAGAAATGGAGAAATTATCCATACACAAAGACCTGGAAATAATAGTGTGGGGATTGAAAACAGAAATAATCTTTATAATAATATGTGCCTTGGGAATGAATACAAAAATGCACACAAATACATAACACAGACCCCAGGCTTTCATATAAACACAACATACAGAAAGTATCAAAACTAGGCACTTCACACGTATTACATAGAGTACTTTGCATACTATATAAAACACAAAACTAAAATAAAATACTGCTCGAGGCCAAAACGGATAGAGATACGTTCGGCTGTGCAGCGAAAGCCCACAGTACAAATATATCTAATAATAAATTATATATTCGTTTCAGTTTTCGCCAACAAAGGCCTATACATTCACACAACTGAAAAATAAACCCTAGACATATGGGTTACACACGTCTCAAGATGGACAAGACATAGTTATATAAAGGAAACGGGAGGGATGAATACATTATACAATGAACATATTAAAAATTGAATTAAATTTAATGAGAACACATAATGAATGCATGATTATATGGAAACATACAATAATTAATAGAAGATATAATTTAACAACATGATGCACAAATTGGGTAGCCCACCCACGCATGGGTGAGAACCCACCAGGTAGGTTGGGCCAGAGCACCCACGATTCGGCATGCTTGCTACGTTTGAAATTTGTACACCCTAATGTGCCTGTCACCATCTTAAGTAGCGGCAATGACAAGGAATTCCCACGTTCTCTTAGTAGCTTTACATTAGCTGATCATAGACTACTCATGAGACTAGCTGTCTACCATTCATGTATTTATAAAATCCTAGCTCATATCCTCCTTAATTAGTACGTTACTACATCCTACTTCTTTCTTCAGTTCGTTTAATAGCTATATCAGTTCTTTGATTTCGTGCGACCAAATGTGAATTTCATACAGTGCCAAGTGAAGATGTACTCCTCCTTCCACGTTTTGCTCACCTTCACGTTGGGCGTGTTCATTTAAGGGGTTTCTTACTCACGTTTGTTTTAAATTTGTTCTACTCTCTCCAGCAGGTTGACTCCTCTTTTTGTTTTACGTATTGCCTTGATAGTCACCTGAAGATTGGGTAGCACCGCTAGCTATGACTGGCAGAAGAAGTGTCCTGGCTTCCTGGTCAGTCCTTGAAACCGAAGATATGGTGATATCTTCCGACGTTTTTGTAGCTGTGGCTGATGATGCTGTTTCGACAGTAGCCTCCAGGACCTCATGTTGTTGTTGGTGTGTCTGCTGCTGTCTCTTGTTTTGCTTTTCTAATTCCTCAGGGCAGAAAGACATTAAGTGGCTCTTAATTTCGCATGTATATCAACTGGGTTTCTGTGTTGCAGCACCAGTCTTATGAATTTTATTTCTGCACTACAACGGGACACATCTCTGGAATTTCTCTATTGTATTCTAGCGCCATTAGACTTGTATATCCATATCCATATATCTAGCCGACCACATATCATTTTTGGTTACTTCGGCGCTTACCACTGGACCGTAATGCGTCACAAAAGTGATGAAGAGTCAAGAGTAAACGTCATCACCAACATCCTTTACGTAATCATTGACTTGCGGCACCCCAAGTATTGTGGTACGAGTCTCTAGACAGGTTGGCCTGTTTTTTCGCGCCTTCCTCTGATTTAAATATTCTTCCATAGCATCTTCTCGGCCGACAGGGAATATGTTATCTCCAGAATAGCCCAGTGCTGGCTGCAATTGCTCTTTCGAGGACATGAACAAATCCCCTGTGCCTCTCAGTATGTAGAGATAAGTTGTTTTTCTTTTTTCTCGTTGTTCGGTAATGGACTGAGTTACCTTTCCTTGTCAAACTGTTGTGCTAAGCACACCTTTTGTCCACAATATAATTCATAACTAGGGCCCATGTATTTGAGGTAGATCTAGCGAAGGAAGGAAGACTGGAAACGCTTTCCTTGTTTCTCAGTTCGAATTCTCCATTCATTCCTTCCCTCTTAGCGAAACTCGCGTGTGTGTGTGTGTGTTATTTCTGATGTTGTCATAACACGAGTCGCTTTAATTGATCAAAATTGTCATTTTTTCTGTCAGGAAATCATTATTTGTCTCGTGTTGTGAAGTAAATGTATTCTGCTGAGGTATGTTTTCTTTTTGGTATGTTTTTTTCTTCTTTTTTTCTCTGCTGTCAATAAAAACTTGTTTGTTTTCGTTCGAATTTTTCTTTTATGAGGAGAGGTCGTCTTTAAACGCTGTAGCTCTTTTGTTTGTTTGCGATTGCTAGAAAAGAAAAAAAGTTTATCTTCGCATATTAAAGACATTTTCCTACCTCTCTATTTAGATGTTCTTGATTTTTTTAAATATTTTTACCATGTAGTTTCACATAAACAAAATACGTCCGAAAATCACAAAAACAACAACAACAACTACAACAACGTCAACAACGATAATAATTGTTTCTAATTTAGGCACAAGGCCAACAATCCCCAGTACTTGACTGGTACTTTATTTTATCGA
>JAOPJM010286545.1:0-12093 GCA_027124095.1 Muusoctopus leioderma | reverse complement strand
ACATACATATATATATATATATATATACACAACAGGCTTCTATACAGTTTCTGTCCACCAATTCCACTGACAAGGCATTGTTCGGCCCAAAGGCTACAGTAGAAGACACTTGGCCAAGGTGACACACAGTGGAATATATCCCAGGGCCCACGTGGTTATGAAGCGAATGTGTCTTAACCACACAGCCATGCCTGCTGCTGCTGCTGCTATTTATATATATATATATTTTAACATAATTCTGTTAAAATATATACTTCCTGTAAACAATGTCACATAGATAAAGCTATCAGATGACACTAGGATTGTTTATTTGCTTTTACTACTCTGCACTTCTCCACGTCACCACCACGTCACCTTTCACTACTCCGACTTTGAGGCTTTGATAACAATAGTGTTTCTTCACTGCTGCTGCTGCTGTTGGTCACATGATACATTCCTCTGACCTCTGACTTCGTTAAATCCTCTCACAGCCACTTCAGTCTATCTCCGTTGTTGTTAGTCATTCTGAAGATCACATCACACCGACTGATTACTTAGGAGGGGCAAGGTCAGTTGAAAAAGGGGGGACGGGAGTTATAATTGTACTTTTTTTTTTGTTACCCCTTAGTTAAAAAGAGTGATGGGCACTGCCCTTTCTTCCTGTTTTTTAGGGCCCCAGAGACTGGTGGGAGAGAGGAAGGTATCCTCAGACCAGAGACCTGACCCAGGTATCCTCACACCAGAGTGGACTCCACTAAAGTCACCCAAGGGTAGCCAGGTGGTGGTGGTGGTGGTGGTGGTATTAAACCAGGCGACGGATTAAGTCTACCACCCAAGTAGGCCACAGTGGGATTTGAACTCCGAATGCAAACAGCTGGAACAAATACTGCATGGCATCCCATATGATGCTCCAACGACTTAGACCTTCTTTTATCTACCCCAAAAGGATGAAAGGCAAAGTTGAAGAAAAAAAATTCAATTCACAGCTACCTCTCAATGGTAGCAGAGTGAACCAGGGTAGTGTGAGTCTATAGAGGTTCAATTCACAGCTACCTCTCAATGGTAGCAGTGAACCAGGGTAGTGTGAGTCTATAGAGGTTCAATTCACAGCTACCTCTAAATGGTAGCAGAGTGAACCAGGGTAGTGTGAGTTCAGAGGTTCAATTCACAGCTACCTCTCAATGGTAGCAGAGTGAACCAGGGTAGTGTGAGTTCAGAGGTTCAATTCACAGCTACCTCTCAATGGTAGCAGTGAACCAGGGTAGTGTGAGTTAGAGGTTCAATTCACAGGCAGCTAGCTAGCTACCTCTTGAAGTAATAACTGTACAAATGAGGAATAGAAGAAACACAAGGGATTTAGTTGCTGGTTCTGAGATCCTGATGACTGCTGGCCATGGCATTGATGATGATGATGATGATGATGACGATGATGACGATAGTGGTCATGATGATGATGATAACAGCAACAATAACAGTAATGGCTGTAGTAATGGTAATACTAACAATGATGATGGTGATGATGATGATAGTGGTGATAACAACAACAATAACAGTAATGGTTATAGTAATAGTATATCCTAGCAATGATGATGATGATGATGATGATGATCGGCACGAGGCCACACGGTTTTGTAAGCAAGGAGTATAATTTCAATTGAAATTGAATACTTATCCCCAGGTACTTATTTTTGTCGACCCTCCATCGAGGGACGAAAGGCAAAGTCTACCTCGGTGGGACTTGAACACAGAACGTAGATGGACCTATCCAATTACTGTAATACCACAAGGAATTTAGTTTGGTTTGCTAAAGTTTCTGTCAACTCAATAATAATAATAATAATAATTTCTAACATTGGCACTAGGCCAGAAATTTTTTTGGGAGGGGTAAGTCGATTATATCGACTCCAGTACTTGACTGGTACTTTATTTTATCGACCCCAGAAGGATGAAAGGCAAAGTTGACCTCGGCGGGACTTGAACTCAGAGCGCAGTGAGCCAGAACGAATGCTGCAAGGCATTCTGTCTGACGCGCTAACGACTCTTCCAATTCGCCGCCTTTTCCACAAGTAATATAATGGTGTCAATTCAACTGACTGTACCCCCTCAACTCTTAGAATAAATATATTTAGTCTTATACCAAGAAAAATCCCACCCAAAATACAATGTTTCATATTTTGATATTTGGTGTTGCTGTTGATCATGTTCTGAGGTTGGTATGCACAAGGGCACCCAGTTTCAATACATTCACTCATCTTACATATATGTACTGGTTCACATAATATTCACTTTGTAAAGTTGCCATGGTGAGCCAATTAATCTACGTAAACATGATACATTCTGAACAATGAATTGAATAGCAATGATGGTGATGGTGGTGTTAATGCCAACAATAACAACAGCAGCAGATATGTTTTGTTATACAAATCAATACGTCATACATCGACAGATGCTCTTTTTTATTGAATATTTTATTTATCTCCCACAAGTGCAATAAATAGAGTCTACAGCTTGATATTCCCTCATCAGAGAGATCCATCAATAGGAGAGATAAGCTAGACAGGAGTTGGTCCAATTGTCTAATTCAAAATAATGTTAGGATTTCAGCCAAAAACAATTTCTAATAATTTAAATTTTCTGGATTAACCTTTCGCTTCTTTTTTTTTTTTTATGTGTGCATGCTCACATGCATGTGTGTGTGCGCACATGCATGTGTGTGTGCGTGTGTATGTATGTGTGTGCATTTACATTACACTGTACTACTTATACACATTTCCCTGGTTTGGGTTTGAACACAAAATCTTTATTTCCGATGCAAGGTTTCAATATTCTTAACCACTACACCACCACCCATTGACATAAAGCTTCCGAGTCCAAAACCAGCTTAAAGAATTGTATGTATGTAGGAAAAGCAAATCTGAAGATGACCAGAGATTAGCCTGATTGAAATGTAGTGTAAAACATCAAATATATAAAAGTTGACGTCAATAGTATGGGAAATCATTTTACAAAAATTCATCTTAGAAATTTATACATGTAAAACACTGATAATACAAAGTATCTGCATTAAATAATTAAATAAATGGATCTCCGCCTGAATTCCAGACAATGAGGGTTCAGCTGTTCGATCAACTGAACTACCAACTCATTGAATTAGCGTGACACAGTGTGACAAGGATGGGCCTTTGAATTACAGGTACAATCCATCCAACGGGCTTCTATAGTTTCCGTCAATCCAAATTCACTCACAAGGCTTGGGTCGACCCGAGGCTATGGTAAAGACACTTGCCCAAGATGCCATGCAGTGCGATCGAACTCAGGACCTCGTGATTGCGAAGCGAACTTCTTAACCATTTGGCCATGCTGCATTATTTACATACAATACATACTGTGCTATCATATGAATCACAATTTATAGCCAGGTGAACTGAATATCTATGTCAAGGATATGGTACAGTGCTGATGACATGATATAAACCCATCACATCTCATCTCAAAAAATAAGCAGACACACTTTCAAATTGAAATATATACAACACTATCATGGTTGTTTCTATGAAATAGAAAAGGTAAAACCTATTAAAATACATTTGATTTTAATACAGAAATTGAATGGGTAACAAATCATTGAAACCCTCTTTGGATGCTGTCTATAGAACTAAATAGAGAATTAATGTTAACTCTTAAAGCCACATTAGCATTTAGCAACTGAAAAAAAAAAAAAGATCAATTAGATCTCGTGGTACCTCTTGATAAATATTGTTGTTGTTTAACCCCAGGTCAACCCTGATCAAGCATGGTTGACCTGAACGATCAAAAGCATTCCAGCATTGACCATCTCATCTTTTTAGGACTACATTATCTAATGTGTCCTTCCCTTTTTTGAGATGGTAAAATGTGATTTGAGGGAGGTTTAGCTACTGTTTCTAGTAGTTTCAGTGACCATGTAGAGGTCACCTCTGTGATTTTATGTAGTGTATCAGCAGCTACACCTCACTAAGCAATCACTCATGGGAGGATTTGAACTCAGTACTGTAAGCTAACAAAACATGAGTCATTTATAAAGTGTGTTCACTCCTTACAGAAGTGAATTGTATCTTCTCATGGTACCTATTTTATTTATGCCACCCTGCTCATAACCGCACCCCAGTTCCTATCCACCTGGAAGTCTGGACCAAACCAGACCCCAAGCAACTTAACCGGTCCGTCTGCCCAGTGCCCCACAATGCTGTCTGATGGCCACACCAAGTGCCGAGCTGCAAGCCCGCCGACTTGTCGGGATTAAATCTTTGCTCCTGTCACCGCCTTGTATTCCTTTAGAAAGGTGTTTCTGCAAGAGTTGGTATATACGGAAGGGATGAGAGAGGACACTCTTGACGAACAGTGCATGATTCAAAATGGTTCTAATAGGTGGCCATTTAGTCTAACCACAGAGCAGATGCCACTGTACACTGAAGCAATCCAGCCTCAGAAAATGAGACCGAAACCAGCTGGCTTGAGGATAGTTGTCATAGTTAATCAATATGAAAAATAATAACTGATAACATTAGTTAAAACAACAAGCATTGATACGAGTCAAAAGGGGAGCTTCTAGGTTGTCATACAATCTGCCCAATGTAGCAGGCAAATCTTCCTCAACAAACTTCATACAGTCTTAGAATGTGTTATTAAATTCCAAGACAATGCCAACATTAGAGGCAGGATGGCTAAGAATAGAAATGCTGATAGAATGCTTCCTTTGCTTGGCTAGTATCTGCATTTATCCAACAACAACAACCACAGCAAGAATGGTTTAATCCTTTTGATACCAAACCGCCCTTGGTTCTTTGATAAAAAACCATTTGTTTTAAAGTGTTCATATTTAAATTTAAACATTCCATTAAAATTTCATTAAGAACTTTTTATTAAGTTATATTCCAAACACCAAATTAATAATGAGAAAGTTAGTTATTTTACTAAATCCCTGCAAAAGCAGTGTATTTCATTAGAAATACGGTAACAAAAGGGTTAAAGAAAATAATTGTTTCTTATTTTTTTCTTTCTTTCTTTATCGCTGAAAATCAGTGTAAAATCCAAGTATAAAAATATATGAGTCAAAGTCTTACATTGCACATTTCTCGAACAATTGCCTTCTCATTATCACCAAGATCATTGTTGCCATTGTTGCCATTGTTGCCATTGTCATTTATGGGAGATTCCAGCTGTTGATGAACTTCCAGCACCTAATATAAAATAAATAGACAGGTAGATGAATGAATAGGTATGATAAATATCAATAGAATAAGATTGTCAGGACACCACAGAAGAATTTATCTTCATTACTAGATCAAGGGTGGCAGAGTTTATCTCTTACCAAAATATTGCCTATCACCAGACTTGCAGGTATGTGAAACCTGCAACTTTAAAGAAAGGGAAATGTATAGTTAAGGCTATCATGCCTTTCCCATTAGAAGTAAAAAATGGAGTGAAATGGTTCCAGCTAGGTATGAAAGCTAGATCATGGATTCAGCTCAACACGAGATTATTTCCACTCTGTTGAACAAGGCTATTTTTATTTATTTTTTTTACTGGTTAGTCAGGAGGAAAGGCAGTACCCATCACCCTTTCTCAGGGCCTCCGAGAGTGGTGGGAGAGAGGGAGGAAGGTATCCTCAGACTGGAGGCCTGGCCCAGATGCTTGCAACAGAGTTGACTCCACTAAAAGCACCCAAGGTGCCAGATGGTGGTGTTAAACCAGGTGACGGATTAAGTCTACCACCCATGTAGGCCACGGCGGGATTTGAACTCAGAATTTAAAGAGCCAAAATAAATACCACAAGGCATCTTGTCTGATGCTGTAATGATTGTGCCAGTCCACCACCCTAGACTGGTACTTTATTTTATCTTCTACCCCGAAAGGATGAAAGGCAAAGTTGACTTCGGCGGAATTTGAACTCAGAGCGCAGTGAGCTGGAAAGAATACTGTATGAAATTCTGCCCGAGATGCTAACAACTCTGCCAATTCAACACCTTTATATGTTTACACTTATGCCAGAGTAGTAGGTTCAGTATGATAGCGCACCCTGTGATAACAACCACCATACGCCACTGGTACTGAGATTGTTTATTGTTTGGTTACCTTCATTGCATGCACAACAGCATCAGGATGAGTTGAAGAATTCTGTGGATGTTGGAGAGGATGAGTCTGTTGCTTTTGTTCGGGATGCTGTCGTTGAGGATTTTGTTGGTGCTGTTGGGATGGCTGCTGCTGCTGCTGTTGGGATGGCTGCTGCTGCTGCTGTTGCTGCTGTTGGGATGGCTGCTGCTGCTGCTGTTGGTGCTGTTGGGATTGCTGCTGCTGTTGGTGCTGTTGGGATGGCTGCTGCTGCTGCTGCTGTTGGTGCTGTTGGGATGGCTGCTGCTGCTGCTGCTGTTGGTGGTAATGTTGTTGTGCTTGCTGCTGTTGGTGGTAGTGTTGTTGTGCCTGCTGTTGCTGGGGGTACTGTATTGTTCTGGGAGAGCTAGTTGTACTTCCAATACAGTTTGAAGGTTTACCTCGACTGGTTACCTATATTTGGGGTTAAAAGAAAAGATATAAATACCAAAAATAGAGCTACTGATGCCCTTGAGAAAGAGCATGAAAGTCGTACAGGGCCTGTCTTATCCCTCTTCCATTCCCTAAAAATTTAAGACCTTGTACATATGTATGAAATCAATATTAACAGAAAGGAAGGTGACGTGTTGTAAAGAAGAAGTAATCTTCCAGACAGGAAAATCCAGGACCTGGTTCAATCCCTAGTAAGGTGTTAAGGTAAATAAGTGGTAGACAGGTGTTAAGGTAAATAAGTGGTAGACAGGTGTTAAGGTAAATAAGTGGTAGACAGGTGTTACGGTAAATAAGTGGTAGACAGGTGTTACGGTAAATAAGTGGTAGACAGTTGTTTAATGGAAACTTAGAATGAACTAAAAGAAGAAATGACTAAAGCTAGATCAATACTTTCCAACCTGTTAACCCCTTTCGTTACCATATTTCTAATGAAATACACTGCCTATGATTTTCAATTAATTTGGAAAATAATCAAAAATTTGGAGGTATTTAGTAAAATAACTAACTATCTTGTTTATTAAGTTGGTGTTTGGAACATAACTTAACAAAAAGTTACAAACAAGACAGAGATAGAGACAAACACAAACACACAGACGTATACACACACACACACACACAGACACACACACATATATATGTACGACGGGCTTCTGCACAGTATCCACCTACCAAATTCACTCACAAGGCATTGGTCGGCTCGAAGCTATAGTAGAAGACACTTGTCCAAGATACCACGCAGTGGGACTGGACCTGAAACCACGTGGTTGCGAAGCAAACTTCTTAACCTGTGCCTATATAGATAAATATAGATAAATCATGAATATATATTAAAAATAATCCTACCATTTGAGCCCGAACTGGTCCAGGTGGTCTGAATGTGTTGGGGTAATTACTGTTGGTATCATTTGTTTGTTGTTCAAGTTGCTGGGAGTAAGATAAAAAAAACAAACAAACAAACAAACATGTTATATAATTCTACAAAGACATTTAAGATAATTCTGGATAGAAATAAAATTTAACATTTAACATTTGCAATGTGACTATAATTATAGAATACTGAAGTGATAAATATTACAAGGTGATTCAGAAGTCCCTTTAGTTTGAACCAGTTGAGGTTTGAACAGTCACGGAGAATGCCGAGGGTCAAGAGGGCTCTGTAGCCATGTCTTGGACATGGCAACCTCTCTAGTGCTGGTGCCACAATAAATGCACCCAGTACACCCTGTAAAGTGGTTGGTGATAGGAAGGGCATCCAGCCGAGAAACCAAGCCAAACGAAACATGTGTGAGGCGTGGTCCCCCGACCCGTCTAGGAGAGTGGTGACTCCATTCAGAATTGACGCGGGCTGAAATCACCCATCCAACCCATGCCAGCATGGAAAACGGACATAAAATGATGTAATGATGATGATGATAGTGGTGGTGAAAAATTTTCGACAAACTGAATATTAAGTGAACAGCATTAAAGAAATGAACTACAACTAGTATGTGTGTTTTTATTTTAATGGTGAAATGTTTACATAAACTGAAATGAGAGAGAAAAAAATCTGAAATTGAAACTCCGATTCAATAAAAAATTGAAATTCATCATCATCGTTTTTACGTCTGTGTTTCCATGCTAGCATGGGTTGGATAGTGATATTTTGAGGCAGCATTTTACGATCAGATGCCCTTCCTGTCACCAACCATACTGATTTAAGTATGGGAATTATATCACTGAACTATAAATGGCTGTGCATTTTGTTTTGTGAAGATGTAAACAAATGTCACCAGCCAATTCAGCGATAAGCGGTGTCAAGTGATGACAGGCACACGCACACACATATACGACAGGCTTCTATAGAGTTTCTGTCTACCAATTTCCCTCACAAGGCATTGGTTGGCCTGAGGCTATAGTAGAAGACACTTGCCCAAGGTGCCACACAGTGGGATAGAACACGGGACCATGGGGTTACAAAGTGAACTCCTTAACCACACAGCCATGCCTGTGCCTATAAGTAACTATGAACATAAGAAACACTAAGTGTAACAAAAAAGTTTAAAAACCCATTAGGTAATGTAATGTATGAAAAATGTTGTTTTTTTACCACAATCAGATGTTAGGTTTAAAGCACAATAATTCTTTTTCTTATATCAATCTGAATTTGAATTTCAGACTTTTATCAAATTTTTATTTAAATTCAAATTTCATTTTTAATTTTAAAAATATGATTTTTGATTCTTGTAATTCTCATCTCTAATGGACACAAGGTCCCTAATCTATTTTAAACCCCTATCTGGATTCTGGACTGAGAAACAATATAACAGAGAAACTTTCAAAAGAAACAAGACAAAGACAGACTGAATTCTTCAATGATAAAAACTAGATATTACCAGGAATAAATTATTTCTTTCTTCCTCGAGTTTTCGAACAAGTTCCTCTAAATGTTTTATATAATTTAATGTCTGATCAGGAATGGCTGAGAAAAAAACAACAAAAGGTTATTCATAAAACAACATTACACTGAATATTATTAAAATTATTGTCTTTATTATATGTAAAAAAAAAAAAAAATGTAAATAATCATCATCATTGTGTTTATGTTTTGTGTTTCCTTTCTAGTATAGGTTGGACAGAGATCTTTGAGGCAGTATTGTATGGTCAGATGACCTGTCACCAACCTGTACTTATTTTTACGTATGGGAATTTCCTCTGATCTTCACCCATTGAACTGCTAAGCTGCTGGACCTAATGTTTATGTAGAATGTAAACTAACATCACCAGCTCCCTAAGTGATAAACAGTGACAAGCACACACACACACACACAGACATATATATGTATATATATATAATGGGCTGCCATACAGTTTCTGTCTACCAATTTCACTCCCAAGGCATTGGTCAGCCCAAGGCTATAATAGAAGACACTTGCCCAAGGTGCAATGCAGTGGAATAGATCCTGGTACCAAGTGGTTACAAAGCAAACTTCTTAACCACACAGTCATGCTTGCACCTATTAAGTTCACAATTCTGACTAGCAAAGATCACTAGCAACAAAAAGAATCCTGTTAGTTCTGTCCACATATAATAGTGAGAGACTTTTCCCACAATGATAGTTCTTATTTCAATTTAAAAGAGATGAGAATGGAGAAGAATGGTTGAGAAATTTATTTCATGTTTTTGAGTTTATTGAAAAAATAATACAAAAACAGAGAAGGGTGAGAAAGAAGATAATTAATTTTTTATTCTCTTTCTTTGAACAGAAGAGTTTTAGAGTATGTTTTCTGTAAACTGAAGAGTCTAACCCTTTTGTTACCATATTTCTTATGAAATACACTGCCTATGATTTTACTCATAGAGCCAGGGGCGGTTTCAGGCAGGTTGGTATCAAAAGGGTTAAGAGTATATTTTTTTTTTAGTTGGAAAAGGAAGTAACTCAATCACCTGCCTACAACACAAACATCTCCAATGAGGGAGCCTCTACAAGGTTGCTCAATCTGCTAGAAGTAACAGCCAAATCTGCCTCAAATCACACATAACTGTCTTCAAAAATGAAGGATATGTAGTGAAGATTCTCTCCTGAAAAAAGGGTTAATTTACATTTCGTGGTGGTGTGACAGTGATGTTATCTCAGGCACATAGATTTACTTGTGTGGGCTGAATTGAGTTAATTCACAACCAATCAGTGATTAGCGTGCCACTGTATCACAAGGTGAACTTAATCACCGATAGCCCTGCCAGCTCCGATTACAGATGTAGCTACAGGCCAACAAAGGAGCCTCTTTGTGGTGGTTTGACCTACTAGAAATAGCAACCAAATCTCCCTTAAATCACAACCTATCATCTTAAGAAAAATAGGACAGGTTGGATAATGTGGTCCTGGGTTCCCTACGCATATGAAAAAATGGGATGGTCATGGCTCGAATGCCTTTGACTATAAGTCTGGTCATCAGGGTTGAGCTGGGTCTAAACAACAACAACAACAACATTATATGTTGCTGCACACAGAACAAGGTTTATTCTACACATGATGCTGCTTGAAGAACATCTCTTTCTACACACGCTGTCATCAATAAATCAGGACTCATTCAACACAAGCTGTCATCAACAGAGCATGACCCTTTTACACACGAAGAATATTTCATTCTATATGTACACTGCTACATCGAGAACAGATATTCACCACCCTTCAGCTGAAAGCACGTTAATAGCTGAATTGTTACAACACACTTGTATACACACATGTACACAGTTTATACAGATTCACTTGCATTAACACAAATGTAGATATTCATACAGACTCACTTGTAAAGCACACACATATACACATACAGTTACACACATATATATATATATATCCAAACCGCATCTGTCCTATTTATACCATGTCTGGAAAAAGAAAAGATGGGATGGTCACAGCTGGAATACCTTTCATAAATGATGATGAGAGTGAGGACAGGGGCTAAAGAACCACAACAATAAACATTCCCATACAAAAAAAAATCATTGTTATGAGCCACCATTAGTGAAAAGCACGTCCCTTTGTAAGTAACAGGACCAGCTATGTGTGACCCAAACACTTACTTTGATACAAATGTGTCATTGTGAAAACTGCTTCTATAAAATATACTCCCAAGAATTCAAGGAGTCTAGCGATGTGACCTCCATCAGAATTCAAGGAGTCTAGCGATGTGACCTCCATCAGATGCAGCTGTTGCTTAGCACCCGGGTCATCCTTGATTGAGCAGACTGATGATCAAAAGTGTTCCAGTTGTGATTATCCTGTCTTTTTATATGGGCATCCAGCCGTAGAAACCAAGCCAAAAGAAACATGTGTGTAAGGCAGGGTCCCCCAACCCGTCTAGGAGAGTGGTGACTCCATCCACAATTGACGTAGGCCGAAATCACCCGTCCAACCCTTGATGATGATGATTATGCTATATATATGGTTTTTACGCCTGCTTTTCCATGCTGGCATGGTTTAGATGAAATATTTTTGGAGCAGTATTTTACAGCCAGATTCCCTTCCTGTCGCTAACCCTTTAATTATTTTTTAAGTAGGGTAGTTTTTCCAGCGATTTTCACCCATCGAACTGCTTAACTGCAAGACATATTGTTTATACAGAACATAAACAACATGCACCTAAGCAATGTCAACAATGAAGACTTCATGGAGACAAACACGCACACACACACATATATATATATATATATACATATACATATACATATATGACGGGATTCCATCCAGTTTCTGTCTACCAATTTCACTTACAAGGCATTGGTTAGCCCGAGGCTACAGTAGAACACACTTGCCCAAGGTGCCACGCAGTGGGATAGATCCCGGAACCATATGGGTATGAAGCAAACTGTCTGTCTTATTAAATTTTTTTATGATGGTAGAGTATAATTTGAGGGAGATTAGGCTGCTATTTCTAGCAGGTTGAACGACCGCATAGAGGCTCCCTCATTGGCTTAGATCAGGGGTCCCCAAAGTGGTCGGTATCGACCCCCCGGGGTCGATGGGAGTTCTCTAGGGGTCGATTAATACA
>JAOPJM010286241.1:0-12093 GCA_027124095.1 Muusoctopus leioderma | reverse complement strand
TGCCTCAATAACTCTCTCCGTCCAACCCATGCTAGCATGGAAAAACGGACGTAAAAAAGCGATGATGATATATATATTCTCAAACAATTCTGAAATAAAATTTCAAAGAAAAAGATTCTTTCAGTTTAATTTTATTGTTTCTGGCTAATGTTGATTATTGTTCTTTCACTTTCTGGATACTTATAACAAAAGATTACCTATATATATATATATCTGCAGTTGTTGGTTACAGCGAAATGATAACCGCTGCGTATTCCCCTTTTAAGAACTCAATGCGACGTTCCCTGCGTGCTGTGGAGGAAGAGATTCGTACCATGCGACCGCTCAGTTCCTTTATATATATATATATATATATATATATATATGTATTGCAACCATGCGATTTCGGGTTCAGTCCCACTGTGTGGCACCTTGGCCAAGTGATTTTCACTATAGTCTCGGGCCGACCAAATCCAGAAACAAATGATTGTGAAGTGAACTTCTTAACCACACAGCCGTGCCTGCACTGACTTCAGATGCAGTGGATGTGCAATAGTTAATAATAAGAGCACCTATAAAAGGAAGTTTGTGAAGTGTTGAGAGAACTTAACTAGAGGTAGGTCATTTCTCTTCTCTAAGTGATATAAAGTCTTGGAGCTGGATGTAGTGAAATTATAGTAGCTAGAGGAAGTGTTGGAAGAAGTTTAGCTATCTGTTGTTATAAGTTAACAACAAAGGTTGAAAAGGCAGACTGTATGAAGTATGTGGATGACATGGTACTTAGGTATGGCTCTGGAATGCAGAAAATCTGCAGAGATGTTAGTCCAGTACTGTCTGTTGGCTGTACCTGTTAACTTACATAGAATATGTAGTATGAGCAGAGAGAATACATAAGCATCCACAAATATGTATGCAGGAAAGTGTTCCTCTTAGTATGGGCATAAGATGTGCATACACTTATTCGTCCATTAATAGGATGATGACCATGACTTGTTCATGAATTTGACTTAAGTGAGGGAGAGGCATTGGTCAGTCCAAGGCTATAGTAGAAGACACTTGTCTAAGGTGAAACACAGTGGGACTGAACCAAACCCATGTGGTTGCAAAGTGAACTTCTTAACCACACAGCCATGCCTGCACTTATATCCATTTTACTGAAACATCCGTAGCCATATTGTAAGAATATTAACTCTTAACGTCCTGTAGGACACCATTCCACAGAGTACCGCATCATCAAATTGCCATGAATAATTTAAAACACCTCAAGCACCTGTGTTTCTTACCTGTAAATTTTTCAAATTAATTAATAAGCTGCAAAAACTCATTTTCAGGGATATTCTGCTCAATCATTACAGAACTTGGAATATTTTCAACAGGATGTTAAAAGTTAAACTCAGTTATACAAAACTGTTTTTAACATTGAGTTCTTTCTTGTGGACCACTGCAAGTAACAGATTGTAATCCTCCATATATATAAATATATACAATACTGATGGTTACTGAGAAGAAAGTATTAAGGAGACAAAGTGGTCTTTTACGACTATCTCCATCACTTTTGAGATGTTGTCTAGCCCAAGATCAAAGGCAAGGCCATTCCATCTTTATAAGACAGTGTATATAGGACTATATTATCTAAGATGGTAGGATGGAAAAACATAGCTGTTATTTCTAGCAGGTCGAGTGACTAAGTAGAGGATCTCTTTCGAGATGTTGGAAGTAGTGAGAGGTTAGTAGTTGGCAGAGTCAAAGTGGTTGTTGCCCTTCTTAGGGATGAGACATTGTAACATATTTCCATAAGTAAATACCTGTAAAGGAATGTTGCAGGGTTTGCTGAGGATAAGGGCCAGCTCAAATGCAGTTTTAGTGACATGAAGAACATAGTCCAGACTGCTTGCCTGCCTGAAGTGATCACAGGCGTTTCTACACTTTACACTTATGTGGTTGGGAAGTAAGAGCACTCAAAATGGTACATCAAGCAAGGGATTTGTATAGTTTGCAGAATAGTAGCTTAGTCCATAGGAGTTCTGCCTACACACCCATCTCTGTTGAGGCATGGTGGAGTATGAAGTTGGAAGAGATCCCCTTGGCAAGGACCTAGAAAACAGTTGCAATTTAAGACAAACTGAAATTCTATGCTTCATTTATTAAATATAGAAGTACTCAATCCTTTTCTGTAGTTTAAATTATTTATATTTTATGCTAAATAATACCGTTTTTCATTTTATGTAGGCATGGTTGTGGTAAAGAAGTTCGCTTCATAACCACATGCTCCCAGGTTCTCTCTCACTGCGTGGCACCTTGTGTCTTCTACTATAGTCTCGGGCTGACCAATGCATTCTGAGTGAAATTAGTAGACAGAAACTGTATAAAAACCTATCGTATATGGGCTTGTCATCAATTGCTGAAATTGGCTGCTGACATTTGTTTACATTTCCATAAAACAAAATGCCCGGCCGTTTGGTGGAATGACGCCCACACTTAATCAGTATGGTTGGTGACAGGAAGAGCATCCAACCCATTCTAGCATGGAAAAATGGACGTAAAACGATGATGATGCACAATGTGTACCAAAATATTTGCTCTAAAGTGCACTGCAAATAAACCAAGTTTGGAAACCGGACGTCTAGATAGTCGAAAACAATACATCAATAGAGAGATGAGAGATGTGTATGATGAAAATGTCTAAGTGGGTGTGTCACAGGGCAAAGAACCTCAGAGGAGTATAGATTTGTAGAAATTGAGTGAACCCACTAATTAGTACCATGTGACCTAATGTTATGAGATGAATAGAACATTTGCTATGTAAAGTTTGTTCAAGCTACAATGGGCTAAGTGCAAAGATTTTCATAAATGTATATGTACATTACAGCTGAATGCCATTCATAGCACAAACCACAAAAAAAAATAAATCAAAAAAAAAATGTCCATTTTCAAAAGTTACTTCTATTATTTGAACTCACAAGAATTGAAAGAGTACATCATTGTTGTTTTCCATAATGATTCAAGTTGGACAGGTCTGCAGTACTGCATTTCTCCTTGTTATTCCATCTTCTATGAGGCTTAAAACATTCTTAGACCGGAACTCCTCACTCCTTCTGCCACTACCTAGAGTACTTTGTAATCAATAATTAACTCTTATCCTGTAGAACGTATTTCCACACGATACTGCATCATCAAATTGATATGAATTATTGAACTATATATGGGGAAAGGGGACTATTTGTGTGTGAAAACACCTCAAAACCTGTGTTTCTTACTTGTGAATTTCATAATAAATAAATTGCAAAAAACCCATTTTTAGGTCAATCATTGCGGGACTTAACTAACATCCTGTAAAAAATTGGCTAATAATAATAAAACTTCACCATCCTTTTAATCTTATATCAACACTAGTATTTTGCTCTCTACAGCTAATATCTAATAACTTAATATCTTTATCACAAATTAACTTTGCAAACACACATTATCCATTGAATTTCTTTTCGAAACCAACTTTAAGACAGATATAATGTCTTAAGTAGATTTTCTGTATAATCTCATATATGTCACCTCAATAAATAACATCCTAACACTCAAAAGAAGAATGTAGTTTGCACATGTTTTATAAAATCCCTTTGATGGTAAGACGATTAACTATCTTCTCAACCTTATCAAATATTCAAAATAGATCCAGGCTTAAAATGTCAACTCATATACATGGCTTTGTACTGAAGTGAGATACATGGCTTTGTACTGAAGTGAGACAACAGTATCATCATTGTTTTCCATGCTGGCATGGGTTGGAAGGGTGATTTCAGACTGTTTTGGAGTCACCACTCTCCAAGACAGGTCTGGGGACCATGTCTTACACATGTCTCATTTGGCTTGGTTTCTACAGCTGGATGCCCTTCCTATCACCAACCAGTGTACTGGGTGCATTTATCATGATGCCAACACTAGAAAGGTTGTCATGTCCATGACACAACTAAAGAGTCCTCTCAACCCTGTTTTTTGTTCAATTGCCAACCACTTTAGAGTGTACTGGGTACATTTTATCATGGCACCAATACTAGAGAAGTTGTTATGTCCACAATATGACTGGAGGGTCCTCTCTACCCTATGCTGTCTCCAAAAATCTATCTGGTAAGTAACTTAAGAAAATTGTTTTAATAATTGTCAAATCAGAAGCTAAATCACACATCTCTTGGCACCAGACTGATTGCATATAACTAGAAAGGTAAGTAAACCCAAACGTACCTGGTACAAAAATGGAAGAATGTGTCAGTGGTAGAAAGCTTATCAAAACCAATGATTACTAAAATGTGGAAAGGGATATGTATAGGATTAACTTGTGGGTGGGGTATAAAAGACAAAATGGTTTCAGGTATGAGCTAAATCCTGTTGGAAGTATGGTACATTTCGTTGGATCAAGAATTCATTGAACTCACTGTCACACTTCATGTATAGATAAAGCTGTTTGGTAATATACTTGGCTAAGTATTTCATATGGTTCAGTAAAATAAATAACTCAATAAGCGACTTGAGATTTTTGCATGCATAGCCAGGAGTCGTCAATAAGCGATTCTGCGCATGTGATTTGATTGGCTTACTGGGTATACACATTGTTTTGCGTACCGAAAGGGTTAAACCTGGCGGAGCCCATCCCTCTCCAGGTCGTAATACTCATTTTTGCCAGCTGAGTGAACTGGAGCAACGTTGAGTAAAATGCCTTGCCCAAGGACACATGCCACCCTGACCAGGAACTGAACCCACAAGCTTACGGTCGGGAGTCCAGTGGTCTCACCACTAGGCCACGTACCTTCATGACTGAACTAAAAGTGGTTAAATAAAGTTTACTGCTGCTGTTAAGTAACCCTAGTGAACTCTGCATAAAGAGAGATTTATTTTCTTTAAGTTAACCAATTAAACAGTGAGGAGCAACTTCTTGGTTCTGTGGTCACAATGTGTCCATTCTTCAGTTTGGTCTGTCAAGTCATGTTGCATGGTTCAAAGTTCTGGTTTGTTGAGTTTCTTGATTCCCATTGAGTACTACATCCATGGTGTAGTAATATCTATCAAATGTTCTTGTCCATCCAACAACTTTAAAAAGAATCAATCTCTCTTACCTATAAGTGCATTTATAGCTTGAATGGATTTATTATTTAACCCTTTCGTTACCATATTTCTAATGAAATACACTGCTTATGATTTTGAAAATAATCAAGAATTTGGAGTGATTTAGTAAAATAACTAACTTTCTTGCTTTGGAGTTTGGAACAAAACAAAGTTCCTACAAAATTATAATGGGATGCTTAAATTTAAATATGAATACTTTAAAACAATTGATTTTTTTTATTATAGAACCAGTCACCATGACTGGTCGGTATCAAAAGTGTTAACCCTTTCATTATCATATTTCTAATGAAATATAATATGATGTTCGATTAATTTTGAAAATTATCAACAATTTGGAGGAATTAATTAAAATAACTTTCTCGTTGTTAAGATGGCATTTGGAACATAACTTAAAAGGTTCTTACATAAAATTATAATTGAAGGTTTAAATTTCATTATGAACATCATCATCATTTAATGTCCGCTTTCCATGCTGGCATGGGTTGGACGGGTGATTTCAGCCTGTGTCAGTTGTGTACAGTCACCACTCTCCTAGGCGGGTTGGGGGACCACGTCTCACACATATTTCCTTTGGCTCGGTTTCTACGGCTGGATGCCCTTCCTATCGCTAACCACTTTAGTGTACTCGGTGCTTTTATCGTGGCACCATCACTAGAGAGGTTGCCATGTCCTCAACACAACTACAAAGCCCTGTGTTGTCTTCGAACAGTCGCCAAACACTTTACAGTGCATTTATCGTGTCACCAGCACTGGAGAGGGTGAGGATGCCTTGTCTCAGCAAGCGGGGAGACATAACCTATCTCCTACTCACTCACACCCTCAAGTTATGTGTGGGGTAGGGTGAGGAAGAGTAAGAGTATGGGTAAAACAAATGATTTTGTCATAGAAACAGGGGCGGTATCAAAAGTAAACTAGCTGAAGTGTAAATGTAGACTTAGTAATTCAATCTTTCAAAATGAGGGGGTAGTGGACATTTGGATAAACTTTCTTTTCTTTCATTGTTCTTTTTTTTTTTCATAATTTAAATGAACTTGCAACATGGAATACTTTGATATATTACATCCAATTATTTAAAATCATTATTCTTTAGATGTGATGGTGAATCTCAACACAGATAATCTTCAGCAATGTTCCAGCTATATAGTGTATCTTGATCAATGACTTTGGTGAAGACCATGCTTATGTTGAATAGTGTCCAAATCTATTTAAATGTCATGATATTTATGTGTATGTATATATATATATGTGTGTATATGTATATATATATAACACATATACAGAGTAAAGATAGTAATGTTGATTCAATACTCTTGACTTTGATTTTTCTAGTGTTTTCATAATTTAGAAAACTAAACAAAAGATCTGAGATTTGAACTTAAATTATAAATATAAAAAAACAACTTTTTTTGCTTATTTAAATTCTAGTGATACATGTTTTCTTTTCATAGAAAATCTTAATTTGATTTTCAATATTAATTTTTAGAATTTTTTTCAATTCAATTCCTCATTTCAGCTTATGAAAAAATAATTGTTTTTAACATAGGCACAAGGCCAGAATTTTGAGGGAAGAGGCAAGTCGATTAAACTGACCCCATTATTTCACCGATACTTTATTTATCGACCCCGAAAGGATGAAAAGCAAAGTTGACCTTGGCGGGATTTGAACTCAGAACGTAAAGAGCCAGAACAAATGCTGCAAGGCATTTTGTCAGACGCTTATAATTTGTCAGTCTGTAGGAAATAGTGATTGGATCTCTGTGTATAGCAGATAGTGTTTGTTGATAAATGCAATCCTTGAAGTTAGATTATCTGATGGACAAGCTGTGGTGACTTAATCCTACAAAATTATCAATTTGAACCAATTATAAGTGTGAGAAACTAATTATAATTATTGAGAATAGACTTTTTGATGAAGAAATAAGAACCGGTGTTCCTTTGTCTTTCATGAAGGAATATCTGAAGATTAACAGCAATATCATCAAATATTAACTATTATTATACTAATGAACCAGCACGCTTCGCAACATGGTTTCAATCCCACTGCATGGCACCTTGGGTAAGTGTCTTCTACTATAGCCTCATGAGTGAAATTTGGCAGACGGAAACTGTGCAGAAGCCTGTCATATATATATATCATCATTGTTGTTTTTACATACATGTTTCCATGTTAGCATAGGTTGGACGGAGATCTTTTTGAGGCAGTATTTCAAGGTCAGATGTCCTTCCTGTCACCAACCATACTTATTTTAAGTATGGGAATTATAACACTGAACTACCTAACGGCCAGATATTTTGTTTTATGGAGACGTAAACAAACATCAATGGTCGATTCAGTGATAAATGGTGACAAGCACACACACATATATGATGGGCTATCTCAGTTTCCATCTACTAATTTCACTCAAGGCATTGGTCAGACCAAACCTATAGTAGAAGACACTTGCCCGAGGTGCCAGTGGGATAGATCACCAAACCATGTGGTTACGAAGCGAACTTCTTAACTGCACAGCCATACCATATAAATATGTGTGTATGTTTGTCACCACGTATTGTCATATTGACATCACTTAAGCTACCGATATTGTTTGCTTATGTCCCACATAAACAAAAAGTCCTGCAGATTAGCAGTTCAGTGGAATAAGTCCCATACTTAAAAATAAAGTACGGGTTGGCATCAGGAAGGACAACCAGCCACAGAATACTGTCTCAAGAAAAAAAACAAAAAAAACTCATCCAACTCATGCCAGCATGGAAAAGTGAACATAAAAACAATGATGATGAGGATGATGAAAGCTATTTGTAAAACTTGACTAATTTGCTAAGTTCATGAGATGTATCCAGAATGAGGGAAACATTTAGTATGTAGAACAAAGCATGAATAAATGTCCAAAATAAAAAATGTGTATGCAGTGTAAAGATTAGTACATTTGCAGGTATATGATTGGATTCTTGTTGAAGCAGCATCATTATACCTTCTTCATTTAAAATACATACATGAAATAATGAGCATGCGTGCATTCATTTTATTCCCCTTAACCAATTATCTTGTAGTAGAGAAACTTAACTGATATTCATATTCTAAGCTAGTACACACATACATATTCATTTCATTTGAAACTGATAATTCATCCTGTCACTACATGCCGTCCTTCAGGTGACAATCTTTTTGTCACCTAGAGGACGGCACACAGTGAAAAAATTGAGTGAATCATCAGCTTCGAATGTATAAATAAACTCTACATGTACTGAGTACTTTTTCTCTTGTTTGTGTTTATGTGGTTGTATGTTTGTAGCTGTTCTCTTAAACAATGCTGATATCTCCAGCTCTTTTAATCCACCAATTCAGAATTTGTAGAACTTCAACTCATTTAGGTGTTGGTCCAAAGTCTCGAGCTTTCATTGTAGAGTGAAACAAAAATTAAACCACTTTTGGAATTTCTTTCAGTTTCCAAACTAACGACAATCCTTCCTTCCTTGTCCCTTAGCTCCTGGTGGAGTCCTAGGGGGCACCGTCATGACCATTCCTTCCAGAAACAGAGAGAGAGGTAGAGAAAGTGGGAAAGAAAGCAACAAAGAGAGGAAGAAACGACCTCAAAAGGATGAAAGGCAAAGTCAGCCTCGGCAGGATTTGAACTCTTAGTGCAGGAGAGCCAGAGCCAATACTGCCAAGTATTCTCTTCTGTTGCCTTAACAACCCTGCCAATTCACTACCTTTTCTAATGACAATACCTTAGTGCTATTCACGTTTAGCAGTTTACCAGTTCCTAGAATATTCCATTGAATACATCACTTATGTTTATGTTAACAGTAAATCATCTTTTCTTCATTTGTAGTTTAACCTCAGATCAATCATGAGTGATCAACAGACACCCATGATCAAAGGTGTTTTGTCACCATACCATTTTTTTGTCCAGACAGTGTATCTAGGACCACATTATCCAGTGTCCTTTCCTTTTAAGATGGTAGGTATGATTTGAGGGAGATTTGGCTACTATTTCTAGCAAGTAAAATATAATGAAAGGTGCATATTATACATGCTTAGAAGTAGCTAGCATTAGATAATTATCAGTTTGACCCTTTCGTTACCATATTTCTAAGCTATACTGCCTATGATTTTCAATTAATTTGGAAGAATTTAGTAAAATAACTTTCTCGTTTTTAAGTTGGTGTTTAGAACATAACTTAAAAGTTCTTACATAAAATTATAATAGGTTTAAATTTAATTCTGAACACTTTATAACAAATGTTTTTTTATCACAGAAACAGGAGGGGTTTCAGATGGGTTGGTATCAAAAGGATTAAAACTTTAATTCACTCCAGTTTCATTACTTATTTCCTCTTCTGTTGCCAACAATTTGTCCTCATAATGTTTGATTGAAGTAGGAAAATAAAACATTTAAACATCAGAGGAGGTTGGCATTAGCAAGACAATGCAATATCTCTATTACTATATAGATGAACACTAGCTCCCTGAGACAACATATCCCACTACCACACACAGAGAGCTTCTATGTGGTGGCTCAACCTGCTAGAAATAGTAGCCAAATTACCTTCGAATTACACCCTACTGTCTTAAAAAAAAAAAGAAGGAAACACTGGATAATGTAGTCGTAGATACATTATGAATGAATAAAACACAAGATGGTCACAGATGGAACACCTTTGATCATAGGTCTGCTCAATCAGAGATGACCTGGGGTAAATAAAAAAGCACAACTCCGTTAGATTTGATTTTGTGATATTGAAGCATGTAAATGAAACCTTAAATATACAAATTACTTTTCTTTAACTGTAGCAAATAATTCAAATAAATAGTTTTCAGCTAGCAATAATCATGCCTCACCTAACCCACATTGGCTATGGTATATATAAATATATATATTATGTATATATAGTTTTCAACTAGCAATAATCACACCTCACATAACCCTCATTGGCTATGGTACCACCTTATGAAGGTACTTAGTTGCTGACAACATTTCTAATAATTCAGATATATAGATATGTACTCTTAGACTTCATGGTTACATATATGGTTTCTCAAATACAGAATAAATTAACTTTCCTTTCCATATTTCTTTCTTAATCTGGTTATAACAAACTTTCTTACAGGATAATTAATGCCAAGATTGTATTAAACTGAAGTAGTTTATTAAATAATAATTCTTTTTTGGTAAAAACTGTTTCCCATTATGTTCAGCTCCAATGTATTTAATAAAACAAGTGGCTAAATACTGCTAATACATGGTTTTATGTACATCTATGTTAGAAACAGAAACCTTTTACTTTTCATTAATATTATATTTTACTCGTGGGTACCCGTGGAAAATCCATGGATGATAACTGTTCAATTTTATAGTTAATTACTCGCAGCAAACTGTATTTAAAGGGATTAATTAAATAAAATACATGTTTCTCTTTATCATTTGATAAATAATAAAATATACATACAATTATATATATAACCATAAGCAATTTATGCTTGGGCAGTTAAACTTATTTTTGTAGATTTCTACTCAGTAATAAAGCATCAATGAAATACATATGAAACTAATATAAGACTTATGGACTGAGTAGCTAGCTCCTTATATTTCATTGATTCTGATGTGGAGCAATGAGTGTGTCCATTTTTGTATTTATTTGCTTGAACTTTTAGTTCTTAAGTGCGTATGTGTGTGCGGACGCATTTGTTTGTTTCACTATAATATTGTGATTTCCTCAATATTCTATCTACTTGAGATCGATAAATTCAATGGAAGAACCATCCACTGTGTGTTGTGACGCCTATTCAACTGATAAGCACTCCCTTTCAACTACTTTCTTTCCTCACTCACACTCCCATCACTAATCTTCAACCTTATTTCTCAGAATTTTATTCTTTACTGGGAGACTTTGATTTATATTAACAGATTGTATTCACTGACAGGTCATTTAGTTTATTTCAGGGGACCGCCAAACAGAATTGAAAATAGAAACTCTCTGTTTTATATTAATAGATGATGTACCAGTTTTCTCAATGGCAATAGAAGATGATAGAGTATGTCAATGCTGTGTTGCTTTTGTTATATAGTTGTTATGGTGTTAATCTCAGACATCCTTCTTGTCTCATTTAGATGGAATGTGACTAATAGGACATTGATTTTATGTTTGCGATCATATGTACCCCTGTTAAGGTTTAATTACAAGAAATATCTGGTGTGCAAGAGTATTCTAAATAACAAGACTGAGTCGTTAAGGTACAACACTGTAAAGAAAACAAGTAATGAGATAAAGACCTTGCAACAGTGTTGTGTTCTTGACTCAATCTACGAAGTCCTTATTTCATGGTTGATTACTTGGGAGATCGGAAAGACATCCTTCTATATAAAAAAAAAAGAAAGAAAATAAAACAGCCGTGACTCTTGCAAATGTTTAAATGTGAAACCTTGTATCTCTTTGAGCTTAGGATGGGAAAAAACCAACATCAAAATAGAGTAGTAACAATATGCATAAGATACCTATCTTTTCGTACTAATGAATTTAAATATTTTCTTGGCTTTTTAGATGAAGTCTTTCTTTTCTAATGGCTGGATACAATTCTAAATATTAACCATCCAACCATAAAGAAGGAACAGCAGTAGATACTGTTTCCAATTAATTCAAACATACAACACAGTATATAAATATATATCATGTGTCGCATGGGACTTAGGTTTTCAAATATAAAACTTATTTAAATGATACCTCACCTATGGAACATTCTATATATGTACATCTAATGTCATATGCACATCTTGTAAGCTGTAGTATCATTAACATATTATTAATCTGTAGTATCATCGATGTTTCAATATGGGTTGTAGGAAAATCAAAACTTCAGTGTCATCAGATATAATCTGGATAGTAAATGCAATGATTAAAACATCAATTCTATTAATATAACATAGGCGCAGATGGCTGTGTGGTTAAGGAGTTCACTTCGCAACCGCATGGTTTCGGGTTCAGTCCCACTGCGTGGCA
>JAOPJM010286031.1:0-12094 GCA_027124095.1 Muusoctopus leioderma | reverse complement strand
TGACACCGACACTAGAAAGGTTGTCATGCCCATGGCACAACTAGAGAGCCCTCTCTGCCCTACGTTTTCACTTTATAGAGTGTATTGAGTGCATTTTATTGTGACACCGATATATATATATATATATATATATAATTATGAACCATCTAATAACTAAACACAGAGTAGTACTACCATGAATAAACATGAGTCTTTCTCAATTAATAAAAGACAGTCTCTAGAATTTAAGGTGATTTGTGGTGGTCTGCACTGACATAACACAATAAATAGTAATAAAAATAGCAAAGAGTGAAGTAATTTTGTATGCTGTGAGAAGAAACGGGTTAGATTTCAGGCAGGGCCTTTCATCAGAGGAAGTTAGTCAAGTGAGAAATAAGTGTAATTAATATTTAATGGAGGAACTAAAACTAAATGAATGACTTGGAGTCAGCTGAAATCTCAGGGTTAGCCTCTCATAATAAACTTATTAAACTGGACTACCTCCACCTCTCACTAGAAAACATTCAGTTAGTCTCATTGGGTCTCCTTGATCAAGTTTCTCTTTATAAGCTGAACACAGCAAGTATTTATCAATATATATATTTTTTCTCTCTTTGACTATTTTGTATCACTAAAGGTATCATTGTGAAGGTGCGTGGCCTAGTGGTTAGGCAATTGGATTCACGATCGTAAAGATGTGGGTTCAATTCCCAGACCGGGCGATGTGTTGTGTCCTCGAGCCAGGCACTTTATTCCACAATGCCCCCCAGTCCACTCAGTTAAAAATCAGTACCAGCAGCAGCTGAAAAGAACAGTAAACAACACGCTAATTAATTAATTGGTACTTTGTTACCTCTAACCTAATTACTGGTATATCCACTTCCCCCCCATTAGCCTAATTATCAGTATATCCAATTTGCTCCTCCTGTTATTATTTTTAAATATTTTAAAGATAATTTCACTCATTGCTCATCAGTATGTCGGTAAGTAAATACAGGAAGTTTATTGCAAAGTTTAAACTACAAGAATTGCTGCTACTGAGGAAAGCAATAATGTACAAGCTACAAGGAAGTTTGAAATATCAGAGAGCAGTGTCTGTTTAGACCTTAACCCTTTCATTACCCTATTTCTCATGAAATACACTGCCTATGATTTTCAATTAATTTTGAAAATAATCAAGAACTTGGAGGAATTTAGTAAAATAACTTTCATTATTAAGTTGGTGTTTGGAACATAACAAAAAGTTCTTACATAAAATTATGATAGAAGGTTTAAATTTAAATATGAACACTTTAAAACAAATGGGTTTTAAAAAATCATAGAACCAAGGGCAGTTTCAGGAGGGTTGGTATCAAAAGGGTTAATCCTTTCGTCACTCTATTTCTCACGAAATATACCGCCTGTGATTTTCAATTAATTTTGAAAATAATAAAGAATTTGGAGGGATTTAGTAAAATAACTAACTTTCTCGTTATTAAGTTGGTGTTTGGAACATAACTTAACGAACAGTTCTTACATAAAATTATAATGGAAGGTTTAAATTTAAATATGAACACTTTAAAACAAAAATGGTTTTTTAAAATCATAGAAACAGGGGCGGTTTCGGGCGGTTTGGTATCAAAAGGGTTAAATGATCGATAGTTGCGGTAACAGCATCAAAGAGTGTGGTACTTAAGGAGAAACATTTGTTATCCATGCCAGCTCCCGGGGTGATGAGTGTCTCTGAAGTTTTTCAGTTTGACAGTTAGATAATGACGAAAGTCCTATAAATATTCGGGATTGTAGAGCCTGCAGCAATTGAGCCTTTTGATCGTTGGTGCTCTCGAGGCTCACTTGCAATCTGACCTCTTGTTAGTGTCATGCAATGGTCTGTCCAGTGCTCAGCTTCGGTCGTTGCACAGGTGAGCAGAACATCTTTGACAGTCTACCCACCTGATCCGTGTCCGGAAAAATTCGCCGTAAACATTTTATTTTCCGATTTTAATTTCGCTTTTGCTTCATAAACTTTTTGGTTTCGAGGGTTGAGAAGGATAACAATGCTCACCGAATGTTTTACATATTGATAAATTATCATCTTCCAGCACTCTTGTATGGCACTCTTGTTTTACACTCTTTATTTTCACATTTCCAATACGTTTTTTCACCGTATTTTTCTATCTATTCGGTAAACATAGTTCAAATCATCCACTAATTCCACACCTTCTCTGCTAGTTTCCACTGTATAGTAGACCATTGTAATGGTTGGTGGGTTAGCTGCACGGAAATATTTATATCAAAGGAGGCACACAAGCAGACTGTAAACTAGATAACTCATTTTAAAGAAATTACCTTTCTCTAATTGGTAGGTTGGTTGATGAAGTTGCCATTTTAAGGAAACAGTTAATCTTTTTTTTTGCAATTTATTTTTTTTCACGGCGAAATTTCCTAGAACCCTTTAAGACATAGTAAGAGTAATAGAATGGTTTCATTTCCTTCATTGAGTCAACTTTTCAAGCTAAAATATTTCTGGTTTTGAAAATAAAATTCAACTTTTACAATGCAGTCTTGATAATGTGACAATATATGTGGAATAACAGCACCAGTGATATAAGGCTAGAAAGTGTAGTGGTTTTTAACTGTGTTCATGAATTCTGAGAATGTAGTGCTATGGGTTAGTCTTCTTCAAGTGTGTGATGTCTGCAAACAGGATGTGTGTAAACAACCTTCATCAGTTTTTTACGTCCACTTTACCATGTTGGTATGGGTTGAATGAGATTTTTTTTTTTGAGGCAGTATTCTATGGCCAGATGCCCTTCCTGATGTCAACTCTTATTTTCAAGTATGGGACTTATTCCACTGATTATCACCCCTCGAAATGCCAAGCTGCAGGACAAACAAATGACACCAGCTGCTTAAGTGAAGTCAACATAAAGACAACACAGAGACAAACATGCACACACACACACATAGTGAACCCTTGTTAAACCAAACCCTGTTAAGCTGGATATTGGATAAACCGGATGAAAAGTGACTCAGATTTGACTTCCACTACCATCTTTGAGTATCACTGTTGTATTATTCTGGTCATGCTACATGACCGCTGCACATCCACCAAAGATGGAAAATTGATTATAAATATTAAGCTCACTCAGTAATATAATCATGGATCATCATCATTTTACATCCGTTTTCCATGCTGGCATGGGTTGGATGGGTGATTTCGGCCTGCGTCGGTTGTGTATAGGTAGGTCGGGGGACCACGTCTCACATATATTTCATTTGGCTTGGTTTCTACGGCTGGATGCCCTTCCTATCGCCAACCACTTTACTGAGTGTACTGGGTGCGTTTTATCATGGCACCATTACTAGAGAAGTTGCTATGTCCCCGACATGACTATAGGGCCCTCTCGACCCTGTGTTCTATTCAGACAGTCACCAAACACTTTACAGAGTGCACTGGGTGCATTTATTGTGTCACCAGCACTAGAGTGGGAGAGGGTGATGGGGTGGATGCTTTGTCTCTAGCAAGCTAAAGATTCCCTCTCTACTCTACATAATCTCTGCTCTACGAGGGGAGACATGACTTTATGTTCTGAATTCAAATCCCTCTGAGGTCAACTTTGCCTTTCATCCTTCCCGGATTGATAAGATAAAGTACAAGTCAAATACTGGGGTTGATTTAATTGACTAACCCCTACCCCAACATTTCTGGCATTGTGTCTATGTAACAGACATTATTATTATCAGTATTCGTTCTGGCTCACTGTGCTTTGAGTTCAAATCCCGCCGAGGTCAACTTTGCCATTCATCCTTCTGGGGTCAATAAAATAAAGTACCAGTCAAGTACTGATGTTGTTGGCCTTATGCCTATGGTAGAAACAATTATTATTATTATTATTATTATTATTATTTGCTTTGGCTTGAGTCAGATGTGTTCCTTTTGCTCTCGGCATTCCTTTGAAATTTACCCAATTTTACTCAATGGAAAGAGTTCCCTTTTGGAGTATTTGCAAATAAGGGACTCAGAATTTTTGGAATACCACCTCTTTACTCAGGGGTGGGTGAAAAAAGTTGGTTTTCTTTCAAACAAAACATTTCGTCTCCGTAGTTTGTAGATGCACATGTAACAATGGCAACTACAACAACAAACAGAAATGCCCCACAAAACTAACATTGAATACCAGACACCTGACGAACAAAAAAAGAAAATGAATATTCAAAAATACACAAACATGCACACTTCAGTGAACTAGGAAATGGGAAATATTTCCATATAGACTGTAAACACCGAAAATGACAATAATACCAGTAAACAACAACAGCAAATTTTGCACAAATATTTTTCAAAGCACTTCACCACCGTCGCTCTGGTTGACACAAGAGAAAAATTAGATTTGACAAAATTGCCAGAAAAACAGTTAATTTGGTAAAATTATGTTAAAAGATAGTCTCTTTCTCTGCCACAAGAATACATACAAGAGTTGGCAAAGAAAAAAACTAACATATTTATGTTTATTAAAAAATGGTGGAGGCTTCCAGCTCCCTTGAAACAACAGCTAAAGGAAGCATCAGCTGATGTATGGGGTGAACACGCCATTCAGCGAGCCAAAGCATACAGAACTGTGTGTCTTGTATTCAAATATGAAGAAGCAGCTATGAGAGAGGCCAAAATTGTAAGACATACACCCACCCATACACTTGTGCCCCAATATATGGGCCAAAGAAATACAAACGTGAGAATGGGTGAACAGTGCAGAGGTGATAAGAGAAGACATGTAGTCGGGTAAGGGAGGGGGCAGAGCATGGACCTACGAGTCCTGATGACCCCAGAAGTCCATAAAGCAATACCAGAGCTGTGCCCTGTTGAGGGTACCAAAATGAGGAGCATAAGGTTGGTGATTCAAGGCAGAGAGCCTAGATGCTTTACTTGCAGATGCAAGGGCCACCTAAGAGCTTTCTGCCCCAGAGAATTAGAAACAAGAAAAAAAAAGTAAGGTGGTGCGGAACAACAATAACAACAGCAACGACAACATAGTCACAACAAAAGAAAGGTGAGGAGGAACACCTTTTTTTGTTGTATCTATGAACAACACCGATGACAACATAGACGACGTGCTATTTACAGACATCTGAAAATCGAATGAGGCCCTCATGGATAATTTAGAATATATATGGTCTGGAGACCTCAGTGGAAACGTACTGACTACTAGAGAAGAGATCGAACCAGACTACAAAAAACACGCAAAAGATAGACTCTTCATAAAAATAATACCCTTTTATTACCATCAAATTAAAGAATGGTATTCAGAGGACACGGGATGTTTATTACCCAATCCTACCCCAAAAATGTTAAAAAGCAGCTTTGGCTGCACCAGTTTCCAGTATGAACAGTGGATGGCAAGCAAAGATGTTGGGTGCTCTAACTCGACCTAAACAGTTGGTGCCCACCCGTGTGTGGGTAGAAACCCAAAAATGTTTTCTATGTTATTTTTTACAAAATATCTTGTTTTAATTATTGTGTGTTCTTTTATAATATTTTAATTATTATATGTAACTATTTCTATGTTTACCTATATTTTCATAAATTTTTAATCTGTCCTCTATTGTATAATGTCTTCTGCCCCTCCCCTGTTTCTATATAACTTGTCTGTCTCACTCCACACATGTCTGTAAGCCTCATTTGAATGTGTCAAGTTTTGTTTGCATGAATGATGAGGGATGTAAATTGCTCTTGAGTAGCTAATAAAAGAAAAGATTATTACACTCTTGCAATCTGTAGAGAGTTAGTGGTGGGGAAGAGCAACGATGTTCTCGGGGAAGCTCTAGGCGTCGTAAAAAACGAATTGGCTAGTCTGTTCCGGAGGACTTTCGGGTCGGGGACTACTATGGATAATTTCCAGAAATCCTTGGCCTAGCAGTGCTATCGGGGGGCGCTACCGGTTCGAGATAAACTCTACAGGCATGGAAGTGCCGTCAGACGGATGTGTCCGAGATGTGCGCAGAGCGACGAAACCGTTTTGCACGCACTCGTTCAGTGTCCGGGTATTACTGACTTGTGGAGTTATGTCGAACAGCTGCTGTTGCATGTAGGATGGATCCGGCTATGGGCCGAGTCTATCATGATGATTGCTCCACTGCCCTCCTTTAACCGGGTAAGGAAGGCAGTTTTCTTCTGTCTAGTGGCTATAGCAAAAGAGGTTGTGTGGTGGACGTGTTTAAAATGTCTGAAAACAGACACGTTCCTCTTTGGAAGATCCCTCATCGACTTTTCAAGTTTCACCTGAAAAGGAAGGTGAGGGTGGAAAGGGAGGCGCTGTCGGCAAGTGAGTTTATTGAAAGGTGAGTGAAAATGGCAAAAGTGGATGGGACCACTCTAAGTGTACACCTGTAGGTCGGAGAACAGAAATGTATCGCATGAAGTGGTGGTTGTTGTAACTAGATCTGCCCGGGATTGCACCACTTACAGTAAGTGCCAACATCTTTGCTAGAACCTTGACCAAAATCTTAAACTCCAAATTCAGCAGAGTTATGGGCTGAAAATTATCAATAATGTCTCTTGTTTGCATTCTTCCTCAGCAGCACTTCCTGTTCGCATCCTTTGTTAGCTCCAGAACTGGGAATTCTCCTGTTATGTTGCTAGATGCAATAGTTGTCTGCCAAGACATTTGTGAATAAGTCTGGCATGTATACATAAAGACTGTAGGATAGACAATCCAAGCCAGGTGATTTGTCTCTTGCACAATCACTTACCACCAACTGTATCTCAGCAGCTGTTATTGACTTTTCGCAGCACTTTGCGTCTTCTGCCAAGAGCTGCGTCAGACCGTTGAATTAGGCACTAAAATGCACTACTGTTTCCAATCCTGTGTTGTCAGACACTAAATCTTTGTATTTGCATATACAATATTCCTGTTATATAAATTATGCTAATTACTGCCTGGACCTCTCAGTTAACTGCAGTTAAGCTAAAACCAACAATTTAAAAACACTTTCTTTCTGACAGAATACGAAAAAGACACTGCACTCACCAACTATACACTCTGGTTTCACTAATCAGCTCTTTAAAGCTGATGAGTTCATCTTTGTAACATTTAAGTAAAATATCTTCATGAATTATTTGATAACAAAACTTTTAGGCATATTCCAGCTAACAAAAAGGATTCTCTTGACTCACTGACTTGCTGAATTGTTTTAAAATGTCTCCAAAAGTTGTGATTTGTAAAACATGTTAATGCTTAAATTATTGCCTTACATTTATGTACATATATATCCATTTTCTCTTATTCAGTGGTTTGTTAGTATACAAAAGGATTCTTCAGACAGTAATTGCATAAATCTAAATCTTAAGCAAGCATCTAATAGAAAACATTATTTCATTATATATCAAGATTTCGTTTTATTTTATATTTTCTTGGAAGAGTTCATTCATTTTAGGATAATGTGTATGTGTGTGTGTGTGTGTGTGGGGGGGGGGATGACCCATTCAACCCATACTAGCTTGGAAAGCGACCGTAAAATGATGATATATGTGTGTGTATGCATGTATATATGTATGTCAATATCTGTGTGTGTCTGTATATATTTTCTTTTATTCTTTTACTTATTTCAGTCTTGGACTGTGGCCATGCTGGGGCACTGCCTTGAAGGGTTTTAGTTGATCAGATCGACCCCAGTACTTATTTTTAAGTCTGGTGCTTATTCTATCAGTCTCTTAAGTTACAGGACATAAACACACACACACACGCACATATACGACGGGCTTCTGCAGTTTCCGTCTACCAAATTCACTCACAAGGCATTGGTTGGCCCGAGGCTATTGTAAAAGACACTTGCCCAAGGTGCCACTCAGTTGGAGTGAACCTGAAACCATGTGGTTACGAAGTGAACTCCTTAACCACACAGCCATATACACACCAATACCTTGTTTTATGTTTCCTTTGTCAACAAAACCTTGTTATAATGAAGTATTGCAGCAGTTTAACAGTCAAAATCACCGAAAAAAAACAAACGATTCTCATTGATTGGCCATCCCTAGAATTTCCTGCTTGAATTTGACCCTCCTTATAAAGAAATGTCTTATTGCTTTATAAGTGCACACAAAAGAAAGCAGTCAGTCATATTTGGTTTGCTTTTGCATTGTGGAGTGTTTGATTGTGCTACATCATACCACTTGTGTAGCAATTTTATAATTTCAGTATATACTTTAAGTACAGTAATTAAAAAAAAAAATTATTCAGTACTCTTGTTATCCCATTATGTCATAAAGCAATATCATTAGATACCAAACTAAAGATTATAAAAAGAGGAGAAAAGAAAAATGTTGTTGTGGAATCATTAGGCCTTGAACTGTCAACTTTAAAAACCATAATGAATCAATCTGACAAAATAAAAGTTGCAGTGCTAAATTATAGTGAGTGTAATGCTTCTAAACTAATACACACATGCAGTAAAATCATGGAAAATGTAGAGAAAATGTTAATATGTCACTGTATCACTTGCCACTCTCTCAAGCTATTTATCCAGCAAAAGGTGTTACATTTATTTAACCCTTTTGATACCAAACCGCCTGAACCGCCCCTGGTTCTATGATAAAAAACCCCACCTGTTTTAAAGTGTTCATATTTAAATTTAAACCTTCCATTATAATTTATGTCAGAACATTTTGTTAAGTTATGTTCCAAACACCAACTTAATTGCAAGAAAGTTATTTTACTAAATCCCTTCAAATTCTTGATTATTTTCAAAATTAATTACAAATTATAGGCAGTGTATTTCATTAGAAATATGGTTAAAAAATGGTTAAATAGTTGAAACAAGAAGCTGAGGAAGTCACTCAAACGTTTGTCGCTTCTTGTAAATGGTTTGAAAAGTTCAAGAAACAATCTAATCTCCGGAGCATTTGGATAACAGGGGAATTAGCAAGTTCTGACATCCAGGCTACATTGGAATTTCCAGCACAACTAAAGGGTATTATAGAAAGAGGTAAATATCCACCAAATCTAGGTTTTAATGTAGACAAATGTGGGCTATATTGGAAATATTTACTCTCTAATACCTTTATCTCAAAGGAGGAAAAATAGGCACCAGCGTATAAAGTAGCAAATGATCATCTCACATTGACGTTAGGAGCAGATGTCACTGGAAGCTTGAAACTATTGCTTGTTTATTATTCTGATACTCTAAAAGCATTGAAAGGTATCTCCAAATCTGGTCTTCCTGTTATGGAAATTTTACAGAAAAGCTTGGATACACAGAATTTGTTTACTAAATGGTTTGTTGAACATTTCTGCCCTGCTGTCAAACATTACAGTGAGAAGAATAATTTCAAGCTCAAGGCACTTCTGCTTTTGGACAATGCACCTGGCCATCCTTCAAATCTCAATTGCCTCCAAACATGCATACCTATTGAAGTAATTCTTATTCCACTAAACACAACTTCACTACTAGCCTAAGTATCAGGGAGTTATTTTTGTTTTCAAGGCATATTATCTTGGAAAAACTTTAAGTCAGTTGAGTACAGTGACTGATGATAAACAGTCCATCAAAGAATTCTGCGAAAATTACATTATGCAAGCAATTACAAATATTAAAGATGCTTAGGAGGAAGTTAAACATACATATCTCATTGAGGTTTTGAAAAAATATTTCCAAATGTAGTTGAGGAAAACAATAGGATAGAAGATGAAACAGTCTCAATCAGCAATAGCCTTGTACATATGGCACAGGAAGTGGGATTTGAAGAAGTTGATATAGTGATATTGAAGATTTATTGCATGTTGATAACAAAACCTTCACATATGAAGACCTTAAGGAGTTAACAGAACTGCAAGTGTCTAGTTCAGAAAATGAAGAAGAGACTCCTCCACAACCGGCTTTAACAACAGAGATCTTATCTAAAAGCCTTAATAAAATAACTCGTGCTTTAGAGTAACTTTGAGAAGACGATCCAAATTTTGAATGAAGCATCAACGTTAAAAGATCTATAATAGTTGCACTGAATTGTTGTAGAGAAGAATTAAAGGGTCGTAAGAAGAAGGCAAAGCAGTCAACCACCTTAATGCATTTTTGATAAAAATCAAAATCTAACAGAACCAGGAGGACAATATTTTTTTATTGTTTCATATTTTTTACTTGTTGCATAAACTAAAGAAAGTGTGTATATTTTTTTTATTGAATTACATATAATTTTGTTAAAAGGATTTTTTTCTATATATGTATGAGCCAACTGTATTTTAAATAAGTGTTTTTTTCTTTCAATAATCAAAAGAACTTATTTTATAAAAACTATGTTTTACCTTCCTCTGATTACAAAGTTTCTCTTAATGAGATGAAAAAGTGGAACATTAATTTTATTAATCGTTGTATTGGTGTGTATATATCTATTTCTGATCCCTCTCTCTCTCTTTCATACATATATATAAATATATATATTTTTATAAGTATATATATGTGATGCATTTGTTTACCTATATATAATCACACATGTATATATGCCCACACACACACACACATTGTATTATATAGTCTAATATATTCAGAAGTGACAAAAATCCGGTACAATTTGATTAGTGTAGATTTATATATATTAGAATTACTAAATTACACCACATAGGTATAAAGTTTACTACATTTTGTCATAAATTTGCCACACCATTGTTCCTTGATGATCAGCAACAACAAGAATTGTACTTCATACCTTACACCTTACATAACATGTCATAGTAGTTCAACAACTTCTCCATAAGTTATTATGCAGTCAATGTTAACACTCCTCTACATGTTTCTTTAACCTTCTTTGTATATTTCTTTATTTAGCAGCATCAATAATACCTACAAGAATAATCATCTATGCTACTTACTGAGGTATAATGGCTCTGTTAGTTTCATTGTGGGATCTGACTGTAGTCAAGTAAGATATCCACCAGAAGATGGATGCCTATGTGTAATGAATTAAGGCTGGGATGGTCTGTTGCTCAATGGCTATGTCATGTAGTCTATAATCAGTACCAGGGACTGGCTCCAATGACAAATGAGACCAAGGTGATTCGGGGGCTCTGATCTGATGCTGAGTATTGGAGTGACTTCTTCAGATCCACAGGCAGAGTTGAATTCTGAACTACAAGCTAATAAAAAATGTGTCAGTTTTACAATGCTTCTACTGCTTACAACAGCAAACAGCTCCTACTCTTTGGTACCTATTTACAATTAGCTGGACTGAGCCATAGAGAGTTAAGTGACTTGGCCATGGACAGTGGCAGTAAAAAGATACAAATTGCTAAACTTTTGGCTCATTGTCTGGTATTTTAATCTGCCATCTTCACTATTCACCATATGATCATGAGTTCAAACCTTACATTAGCCATTGTATTATACTCTAAGGCAAGGCGCAGTAACTCTGATTGCCCTAGTTTTCCTTCCTGGTGACAGGTTCTATTCGCATTTAACAGTTGAATGGTTAATGGTAGGAAAAGTAAGCATCCAGTTATAAAAGCAATTGCTCCAACAAAAATGATCCTATCCACGTTGGAATTGATAAAAATAGATGTGAAAGAAAGAAAGAATATATCACTTATACTAAACATTAGGACTAACCACAACAACAATAAGCCTGTAATTGGTGAGGGACTAGTTTGATTCCATGTCAGGGTGACTAGGAAACATTTCCAAGCCAATGAGGAAGCCTCTATGTGGTTGCTCGCTCTGCTAGAAATAGTAATCAAATCTCCCTTAAACCACACCCTACCATTTAAAAAGGAAAGGACACGATTTCCTATGTAGTTATAGATATACAAAATGACAGGATTGTCACAGCTGGAATGCTTTTGATCATAGGCCAGCTCATTCAAGGCTGAACTTGGGCTAAATAACAACAATGAAGGAGCTTTCACTTAATAGAAATAGCTGTCAAATCTCTCTCAAATCACACCATACTCTCTTTAACCCTTTTGATACCAACCCGCCTGAAACCGCCCCTGGTTCTATGATAAAAAACCATTTGTTTTAAAGTGTTCGTATTTAAAATTAAACCTTCCATTATAATTTTATGTAAGAACTTTTTATTATGTTCCAAACACCAACTTAATAACAAGAAAGTTATTTTACTAAATCCTTCCAAATTCTTGATTATTTTCAAAAT